>JAQGBX010003164.1:0-18053 GCA_034698745.1 Megaphyllum sjaelandicum
GAGGGTACTAAACTGAACATGTTTAGTATAGGAACCTAGGGGTGCCGACGTCATTTAAAAAAGTTATGAATGTTTTAAATTTTGAAAATTTTGAACATATGGGAGTAAACGGAGGTGCCCCTTTCGAAAGACTGTCCCGCATAGCACCAATGTTTGTAAGAAAAGCTTTGCGCAAGGGGCACCTCCGTTTACTCAAATGTTAAAAATTTCCAAAATTAAAACATTCATAACTTTTTTAAATGACGTCGGCACCCATAGGTTCCTATACTAAACATGTTCAGTTTATTACCCTCTACAACCCCTAGAATTATTGACTATTACTTTTGAAACACCCTGTAGTTTCGTTAAGTTTTATTTGCTGCTTCTTGTATCAATGGATGCAAGAATTATAAAGAGATGAAGGGAATGACAGTGCCCAGAATTGTATGCAAATTTGCAGATATCGGTTGTTAAAATTCTGTTTTCACCACTGCAAATTTCTCTCATCGTATGGTATCGCAAAGCAAATCAATACAGGGAATTGAATTGTCCGCAGAGACATGTCGCATAATTTTTACTCAATATGCCAAGTCGGTAATTTTATTAAATTCGCTGCGTTATCAAAACCGATACGCGAATTTTGCATTATTGTGAAAATGTACTCATTTTGGAATTATTCATCGCACTACTTTGCAGTTGATTAGTAACTCGGAATACGTGTCGAGAGGCAATTTGCAAGGGCATTTCGTGCTCAGTTAACCTTCTTAAATAATGTATTCGTCATTGAATCGAGAATGCTGCTATCTTACACATTTCTCATCAAATCCGCGTAATTTTTGTTTTCTAAAAAAAATTCTCATTCAATTTTTGATAATTGATTTGCGGATGATGTTCGTGCATAGCAATTAGATATGTGCACCGTTGATGGAGCTTAACCAATTTGGGTGTTTGGAGGTCAGGGGGAGGTGTTACGATATACACTGTATAACATTTCATGAGATAACTGAACGTTTGCATGGCACTTAACCGTTACTTTGTTTTATTTTATTTGTTGCGAATATTTTGTTATTCTTCTAAAGACGTCTTTGATTCTTGTCTAAGCCCTTGAAATTACGTGCAAGTGCATGGTCAGTTATTAGGCATGCTCTTTTCTACGTAGTAGGCCTATAATTGCGTTAGTCTTTTACACGGTTTGAGTTTTATGCAGCCGCACTACCATTAATAATTCAACGTATATTTTATGTTAATGCTGAATTCGTGTTGATTTTCCGAAATACTTTCCTACATGAGACAAAGCCTTCAGTGAGCTCGTTGTATATAACATTTTGGTATATGGCATTGCATGCATGTATTCTCCTATAGTGCCATGTGTTCATCTGGGTTTTTTTTGGTTTTTTTTTCATGCGTTTTCAGAGGGATTATAGATATTCAAATTATTGACCATAAAACAATGGATTATCTTTCAAAAAAAGTGTTGTTTAAGCCGTTCCTTTTAAATTGCGCCCAAAATGTACTTTTTAACACAATTTGGTTCGCTATAACCATGCTGTGCCTTACAGAAATCTTGGCATCCATTATTATGTTGTATTTTATCTGCATAATAAACACTGAAGTCTGGCATAATTTTGTTTAATGCGAAGGTTCATCGCACATAGTATTCCATTGCCAAAATCAATAACTGCAGTGCAGGGAAAAAGTATTTTTTTTATCTCATTTTCGCCATGTTACTATCTGCTTACTTGCCCTACTAAACTTTAGGAACCAATTTGGCAGAGACCCACTTAAAATAGCTCGTGTATTTTTCCTGATTGTATAGTTCGTCGCGAAATCACTAAATTTATGGCCGTTATTATAATCATGCTAATTAGCAATTATTCCTGTTTTCGGCAATGCGGATTTGCAAACTTGATTAATGTTCATATCACCGCGTGAGTTAAGAAATACGCTTAAAATAGCATATGCACTATACAATATATTTAAGTACAGGATATAGTAGTTAATTTTCAATTTTTTTTAACAAGAAGATTGATTTGCTCATCGCGTTGTGATTACTTATAAGCTGTTTTTATATGTGTGATCAATAAATTTCTGTAAATTGAGAAAGAGTACAAAAATATCAAGTACTTTGAACAGTACCTTTAAAAAAGTGAAAGCTTTAGTCATCTAAACTAGTTATTTAAAATAAAACATTGTTCTTATATTTTTCAGGGTAAATGTGATGACCGACAATCATTTCTTGCATCACATCTATGCTAAGCAATTTTTGGATTCCCCTGAATTTGAATCCAGTAGAGCTGGAGTGGAAGATAAGTTTAAGGTAAGCACTTAATGGTTAAATTACAAATCTTAAGCTTAGGACACTAAACGTTTTAAGTATACTGTACCCCTGAAAGTATTTCTAACATGACACAATTTAGATTACAAGTTCTTAAATAAAGGTTTTAAAAGTCTACGTTATGGGATACTGTAGGTATATTGAACGTCATCTATTACTAATTTATTGCATTATCTTCAAAAAAGCAAGTCTGCACTTTATAATAATTTCACCATTTTGCAAAGATTTTTAATCTGAAAATAACAGATTATATTGTCGTTGTGACAGTGTTATTGTAAAATACCGATATCAATATGTTAATATTTTGGGGTATGAATGAAAATCAATATAATGATATATTTTCATTCATCCAAATCGAAACGGGCATACAGTATGCAAGTACATGTATATCTGGCAATTTATCACAAGTTTGTATTTACAATTAAATAATTTCTTTTGATTCACTATCACAAATATTGTTATACGTTCTTCTGAGGTGTTTGCATTATTTTTGGGGGATGTCTTCAATAATGCATCTTAAGACGTGTGGAAAAAAATATTATTAAAAGTTACTTGCCTGTAACCGATCACATTTGCCGAAAACACTGACGTGCATTTTTAAATTTCCTCATTTTTTGTGTATAATTAATGAAGCAATTAATTTGGCTGCACATTTCAGTCACTATTGTTGAAGGATGATAACCCTTCTGTAGTATAAATTATCAACGAATCTATAATTTATTCTCAGCATGATGGGCTTTCAGATAATGATGAGCAACGGGGTTTATCATAGTATGTATTTGTTGTCGAGCCTTACATCGTCTTCATTTTTGATTAATGAAATGGGTAAATTTTACATCTGATAAGAATTATTTACGTTCGCAGGGTACATTCGATAAATTTAATGTATACGTACCGCCCATGCGCAATAGCATCATTATGGGTTTTTTTGCAGTAAAAAATTAAATTCATCTCTTTAGTGGTTAAGTGTTTATGCATGCATACAACTATATTCTAAATTTAAAATTTAACGTGTTTGCGAAGTATACGAAGACGTTGAATTTAACGATGTGTTTAATATTATATTGTAGTCAATAAGTCTTATCAATGATTAAACTATTAAACTGTATAATAGTTTTAATTGGACTTTGTTTTATTTTCCGATTTAATTATTCATATAATCCATCAATAATAATTAAATGTTGCAAAAATGTATAATAAGAATTATATGATGGGACATCGATTGTTTTCAAAATTCGACGAAACATTTTTGGACATCTGACGTTTAAAAAATGGAAGTTTTGATGTAGTATACCATCTTCAGTTTTTAAAATTATATTTAATTACTGTTCCGTGGTTAGATGAATGTGTTTTTTAATAAGATGCAGCATTAATTAGGTAGATAAATAAAAGTAGAAATTCAACTTGACGTGCACCTTTAAGGCAGAGTTCAAATGATGTGTCATTCAGATAATGAGGCATCTAGCTATATTGAATGAATGATTGAAGTAAAGCTTGAGGATTTGTATTGATGAAAACGGAATGAATTGCGGGTAGCATGGATAAAATGCCGTCGATGCCAATAAATTCGCCAATTAAGTCATAATAAGGCCAGTTATTTTGGGGTAATTTTCTCGTCACGGTGATTTAACGATCGTGCATTGCTCCATATGACGATGCCTAATGGGGATATTCTCCACGAATAGCCATACCACTATATATGAAAAAAAAAGTTATTTACCTGTAATTACAGGGTGTAGAAAAGTGTGGTTCCAAAACAAAAAAGTATTTTTCAAGATGGCAGTGCATATTTTTTAATAGTTTGTGATATTCTAGTTTATCGAGAGCTTTTGTGCTGAATTAAACTCTCATCGTGCCCATATAATGATATTATATCGATTCATGAAGTAAATGACACTTTTAAATCACCAAAGATTGATCAGTTAGTTTTTGCCATGGCTTTCTAGTCTAACTAGAGTTGTTTAGAAAGTTGGGATAAAGTGACTAAGTGCAGCTTTCAATTTGATGTGGATACTAATGGAAAAATCTCATCTAAAGTGCCACATTTTATATTCGTGCAAAGAGCGGAAAATCTATCTTGATGATGACCCAACCATTGTTAATGGATTAACGACGATCATTTCAATTGAATACTGCTGTTTTCCTGGAACGAATTAGCGGTAGTTTTATAACTGTAACGTATTATTAATAACTTAATGCAACATACATGTTTGATTGATGCTTATTAAATACACGTATGCCTATACAGGCACTAGAGATTATGCCATACATATTGTAAATACTCTCCAATTCTGTATAAAAGCAATAAATATGCTGTAGATTGTTGAACAGTAAGGCTTGAGATTGCATGCACTTCCTAGCCCGAAGGGTTTTGAAAGTATAATCAAGCTTATATAGCGTGGCTTTCTGTGTGAGTAGACTACATTCCAAGAACGCATCAATAACCAATTGTATTCTTGATGCATAAAAGAGCAATGCCTTTTATTTGATGCAAAGAGAACGACCTGGAGTATCGTTCATGGTTTTGAATAATGTTCAATTGTCCGATGCGACATTAAATAAATTGCAATATTCTGGCAAGATACATGTGATATATCGCTTGTCTAATGCTCTTGTGCCATCGATCTGAAGGGAAGAGTTTTCTGGAGCATAATTGAAATTTATGATTAAATTAACTACCTGTACGAGCAAATGAAAAATCTTCTCATAAAATTAAATAAAATTGCCTTTGACATCTCTCATTAATTAAATAATCGAAAAAACTTGATTAAGATTTTTTAGGAAGTTACATAACCTCAATTTGTGTATTCGTATTTTCTTAAATTTGCTTGGAATTATTTATATTCATAATATTTCATGAATACCTGCTTTTCTTCGATTTTTTTTGCAAAATTAATGTGTGGAAAACATAATAGTATTGCTAATTTTCTCACAGACTCTTGACTCAACACTTTTGTTTTTCGTATTTTCTGGTACTTAATATTTACTCTAATGATTAAGCAAGTATTGATACATGCCCATTTGTGAGTGGGCATTTTTCCTTCTTATCACAGGGCTTGTAGTTCTGTGAACTGAACAAGATTGGTCATTGTTCTCTATAATTAATCCTGTAAAAAAAACTATTATTTGGATATGTTTAGGCCTAAGTCGGTGACGTTGCAGCATTTTCGGTATTTGTTATCTTCTTATTGTAATCGTGACGATGCATTGCTGGGCTTGAAAGTCGGCGTTTTTTGCCAATTGGAATTTTTTAACATATAAGAGTATTCAAAACTCACCATAGTTAAGATACAGAATTTTTTTGTAAACATCAAATTTGAAATTCTCTTAATCAAATTTGAATTGAACCATTTATGTTTGTAAGCCTAGAGAATTGTTTCTTTTAAAATGGGGAAAACACGTGTCTGTGCATCATTTCAATTACATGCTGTGGATATTTTTGTCCCAAAAGACCATGTATTTACGATGAAGCAATCACGTTTAAGCTAGTATAAGAACCTTTGTGCTGTTCAAAATACTTTGGAATGTCTAGGGATTTTTTTAAACAAAGTTTCAAATGTACACTATATCCTTCGTCAACCTTTCGTATCGCATTCTCTGAATGGAATTCAGAAAGGAATTTCAGAAGAACGTAACTTCTATTTTTATACAAGAATTGTGAATGCAGCACTCTTGTACATGTATTCGCACAAAGGCCATAAAAAGTTACGGGCTTTCTTTTGATATGTGAATACAAGCTGCGCTACCTCCTTATCTTGGGCACTATAAGACCCGGTGAAAACTCCAAAAACGAGGACATGAAGTGCAATAAACGGCAGCTTTTTGCTCTTATACGATAAATTGTTTACAGACATAATTATATAAACATATCTAGCGTTAACACCCAGTCCTGGTGCAAATTATTACGGAAAATTTGCCATGAAAATGATAATTACACATTGTAAATTGTCCCTTGTGCAGTGTAATTGCAACACCAGGCAGAGTTAAGGCATCATAACGCGCCACTGAGTGCATAGCAGGCACACTAAATGAAACCTAGCCTAGTTGGACATGCAAAGGTTGCGCATGAATGATTTATTTGGGGAAAGTCGTTTTAGTTACTGTACATAATTCAATAGATTTTATTAAAAAGTTGAGCATATTTTGTTGGAACACGACGCCCTTGTTCTGCAGGATGCGCAAGTTCCTCTGAAAATTGATGTTAAACCAAGACTGTCTCACAATGCATGAAACATTTACGATTTTCAAAGAAAGTATTTTGAACAAGTTTTATGTCTATCGAATATCCAATATCACGTTAATACGTTATTACGTATGATTTGATATAAACTAATACCTTTGGTTCATAAAGTATAGGCTATCATAATGAGTCGTATAATAAATTAGGAAATGTGATGCTTTTTATATACAGTAGGAGCCCTTCAGGTCTTTGTCTAACTCGAATTCCTCATAAATGCGTTCACTTGGTTTGTTTGTTTCAAATACTGTATGCAGTTTTATGCACTAACTCTAATTTGACTCCTCAAAACTTACCTGCAAGTTGCAGAAATTCATTTTGACTACGAAATTCGGAACACATGCGACAGACATTGATTTATGCACTTAGTCATACTGTATGTACGAAATGACAGTCCAATGCTGTGTTGCAATACTGTCATTTCACGACATTTATCAGTTTAAAAAGTTGAAATTGATTTTTTCCCCCTGTAATGGACTGTATTGTTGCGTTTTATTTTTAACTATCCAAATCGATTACATTTATACATTGTACAGTGTGTTGAAGAGCGAAAGAGGACATTTCTTCGACCACATGACTATTTTTAGAGATTATACTGAATCACTATAATTAATTCTAATGCGAGTAAATCGTTTCTGGATCACCCTTTTATATCAATTTAAGAACTTTTTTTTTCTAAATTAAACTGCACGGTATAAGTTCCTTTGAACATTGCTGGTTTTTTTTTCGAAATTCATTTGTGGCTGCCTTTTTCTTTCCACGATGGCATGTTGCCAGTGTACTTTTGGGTTTCATTCAGTTTTCTGGAAGACCTTAATTCGTTGCCATGTGGTGAAAGCTTGGTGAAATTGCTGATGCAAATCGCTCGAGATAAATTTATAGTGCATGCTCTTGGTAAATAAAATAAAAATGCCATTTTATACTCTTGAAGGCCTATTTCAATGGTAAAATTGATTTATATCTGAGAAAAACAGGAAAATCTTGTATAATTTTAGTTCAATATTTGTTTGATGTACTTGTGGTGGCTTTGAGATATTGGCAATATCTCAATAAAATACGATGTAAATGTCGATACTTCTTTATCACGACGTACCTTACGTCATCAGACTATTGACGTAATGATCAAGCGACTAATTTCTTAGAGTATGAATGTTAATTAGTTAATTTAATTTAAACTACATGTATGTTGTTGGAGTTTCGTACTAGTACTGGATTTATTTAAATTTCAAATTTGGTATATAAAATTGATTACGATTCACGTATAATGTATTGTATATGCATGTAGAGCTGTATTTACAGTCGAACTCTGATAAATGGAAATCGACCAGGCATCGATTTTTTTTCATTTATCCGTTTTTATTACTTATAGGGTAAAGCGGGAATTTTCCTTATCCTGCTTCAAGTGTAAATGCGCTGCATTGACTGCTGCAAAAGATTCATTATAGACTACCAGGCGTGATTTCCACTTATCCGGTCTTAAATACAGTAGGCCTATACACAAAAGCTGTACATACGGCTTGCAAATAATAGCCACATAGCCGATTTTTTCATTTAGGACGTTTTCATTTATCGGGTTTTATTATAACAAAGAAAACGTACAGTAGAACCTCTCTTATGTGAACCTCTATTATAGGAACTCTTTATTATAGGAACACATCAGCACGTTGCTCCTGCCAACCACACCGTGCGCCTTTTGGATGGTGCAGGCCTCAACCTTGGGGAAATTAATTAAATACATTAGGGTACTTCGTTTGAGGCCTGCTCGTAGCAGCCAAAGGCGCACTGGTGTCTGTGAGAGCACCCTTACAATTTTTATTTTGTTCGTTGTTTTAGATGTTCTACCGAGTTCGAAGTGGAAACGGGCAGTGTTATCAAACCTGCCCAACAAAAGTGATGCACATGTACTTGTAATGTGATAACTTAGAATATTTAATCGACTATTTTTTAAATTGGTTTTCTATTGGTTGGAATTTCAACCTCCCTTATCTGGACTTTTCACTTATATGAACCACCTCTGGTCCCTATTAGTGCATATAAGAGAGGTTCTACTGTATTCTAAAAGTTTGGGGCTTTGAAATGTTTGGTACTAATCAGGTTTTTCCACTTATCCGGTCTTAATAAATATACACAAAAGCTGCACATGGTGCTTGCAAATAATTTCACTTATCGGGTTTTACTATAACGTAGAAAACGTATTAAAAAGTTCGGGACTTTGAAATATTTTGCATCAATCATGTTTTCTACTTATCCGGGTTCGACTTAAAGCATAAGTGTATGTGTAAATAGTTGAATTGATTTGTACAGTATACATGATTTCGCTAAGGGAACGTTTTCCGTTTCTCATATCTAGGTTACTATTATTGCTGCCACACCTTGTCGTTATGTATTCTGGCAGAGGGAAAGCCTCGAGTATCTGTTCGTCAAAGAAACGTACCTCGCAAACATCATGTCCATCATAATTGCCAGAGATGTTACCACCAAATTGTACGCCATGAACGAAAAGGTAAAAACGATCAATTTGTTGTATAAGTTTCTACTTGTGTATATACTTGGTTTCGTATTTAGCTATGGTGCACATGCTTCGATGGCGATGTCCTATACGATGATTTTGTGGGTGTTATCTCGCTCGAGTGACAAATGGTTGCTTAACAATTGTTACCCTTGCTATTTGAGTAGCGTCTCCATAGAGATTTAATGGAGTGAAAATTCCGCAATGATAAACTCTAAAAACGTTATTGTTTTGAGACCAACAAAAGAAGCCTATCGTTGCTCTCCTTGTTACAGTATGTCCCTTTCTACGTTGGCAGTAAATGCTGTCATTAAACTTCAGAAGAGGATATGGCAATTAGATCGTCCTCTTAACACAGCCCTAAAAACAATTGACTTTGACGAACCCTCAGGGAAAACAACGGAAATATTGCCAGTGAAAAAAATCGATTATCGACATTGAACAATAGATAGAATCAGCGAGAGCTTTCGGGAAAGATGCTTCAATATCTAGTTTTTGGTTCAGGTTATTCCTGGATAATCGTTTCTAAGATGGATTTCTTAGAAAGATTTTATGACTCACACTGCGCATATTCGTTGCTGGTTTCATACAGAAATTTAAAGGAACGTAATATCGTTTGTTAAGAAAATTGCTCTATAAGAGGGCATGCACGCTAAATATCATGAAAAAGCACTAAATAAGTCAAATGCTTGCACCGAAAGAAAAACCTCTATAGATACAAAATCGTTAAATGTTACGATCACTGTCGACTATTTGACATGGGAGTAATGCCCAAAACCAATTTCTTGAAATTTTACTATTTTCGCTCGATGCGACTTGCACAAACATTTATAAAAGGCCGATATCAATTGCAGTAAAACCTGCTAAGAGTGACCACCGAAAAAAAAAATGCAATGTTAGTCACTATACAAAGAATGCCTGAATTAAATTAAAATGAGCATGTGCGCTGTACTTGTACATGTAGGCTGTAATATACAGTACATGTAGTAAAAAAACCACAAAACCAAAAAAGTACAGAATCATCAATTCCATGTGCATTACTTACAGTGTATTTTTTGCCTTATTATAAATTTGTTTTTTTTAAAGAAAAAGTTATATGTTTTCCTTGTTTTAAATGCATTTTGTTTCTTATGATCATATTTTCAATGATTTTTTCGATCTGAATGACATGATTGGCTGAATTATTTGAGAACCACTGGGATTAAAGCAGAATGTAAGGTGACTCATATGTTATCTGGTCACTTTATAAGGTACAGTGTACATTGGCAATGTACAAATTGCAAACAAGATAACACACACTGGTCACTGTACACAATAGACAGGTGGTCACTACACAGAGAATTTTTATGAAGGAAATGTACACTAGAAAAAACCCCACAAAAAGTGGTCACTTTTCCATTTTTTACTGTACTGCTTTTTTGGTGTAGACATTTTCTTTTTTAGAGCAAAACTGTGCAGTTCTTCTGTTTTTATTTTTAAAATATATGTTAGCCTTATGCAACTAACAAAGTGCTAAGATATTCGAGCATATTTATGGATTGCCATCAAACCTTATATATATATATATATACAAAGAATTGTTGCAATATCCAGAATTAAAAAGTCTCTCGGGAAATTATTTATATGCAAGATTCATGCTTCGTTTTCAAAGATGACTCCCTTATTGCCTATATAGATCCCTAAATATAACCTTTATATCCTGGTGCACGCGGAAGAAGAGGGGATTTTTTTTCAATGTTGGTTATATTTTGTCGCTAACTGGAGCATTTAGGCTAAGTTTTCATCATTGAAGCGATCTCATCACGGATCAAGATTAATAGAGAATACATAAATGCGTAATATTACGGCGGAAGTTTCTTTGAAAATGTTGATGAATTGAAATGTTCAGGCATATCCACCGTCGTGCTTTAAATTAGTCCATTTTTCTAATATGTAAGGGTTGTATATCGATTTCTTTTTAACGTTGTCTGAAGCGTTGTCTGCTTGGAACTTGATGGATATCTACTGAGGTTTTGGAGAGTTGAAAGACGCACGCTTGAATTGTTATCCATTTAAGTGGAATTCGTGAAAAAACAACATGAACTATTTGCTCGTGATGTGTTTATATTTTACAGTTTTTGATGGCTATTTCATGTACCGATGTGCCTTACATAATCGTAAAGATGTTTGCGATTTATTTCCTATCGTAATGGCTTCTCATGTTTGTTTTCTCGTGGTCCATGGACGAAGAAGTCCCATCGGTCGACTTCCTGACAATACACACAAAAAATCACTCAAGTTCCGAGCTGTCTTTTGCACAATCATATTTGCTTTAAAAAGAAATTTTAAAAAATCCGAATACTCAACATGAAAACCAACTTCCTATGTTGTCACACTCTTGTTGCCAGGCCAACGAGGCTCTTATCCTCTGAAATGAAATCCAACTTAAGCTAGGAGCATTGAACGACAAATATTTTGATATTTGGATTCGCATCCATGCGTATTGTGATCTAGCCAGTGTCCACTGCTACAGGAAATTGCTGCTTTTTTATCTTCCTGCCAAGTTTTTGGCTTTGAGGTGTTGGTTTATGTCTGCGTGATGGAGAACAATGCATGCGGGGCGACAGGTCATGAAAAAACCTGTAAAATGCGAGGGATTTCGGGTAATTGCCACGTGATATATGGCTGAAGCAACATCTTGGGATTTGCGAGGCGTTAGACCGACATCATTTCGTTAGATTTTGCGAGGCAGGCAGAGAGGAATAATGACAAAATTGATTGTATGATACCATAAGTGCTGGACTTCTGGATTTCCTAGGAATGCTGACTCGCGGTAGCCACATTAAATAATTTATGATATTGTTCGCGAAACTGTCCTTACCGAATCCTCCAAAGTACGTGTTACTCGCAGCACTTTTGCGATTTGTGTCAAGAAGTATATGCTTCCGCAGTTATTCATGCGTATATCACTTCTCGGAAACCTTTTTGTCTGATGCAAAAAAGACATCTGGTATAAAGTTTGAAAAACTTGAGAATGGAATTCGGAGTAATCATTGTGCATTTAAATAAATGAACAATGATTACCGTATTCCGTGTGCATTGTTTCGCCAAATTTACCATGTCAACGAATATACCAGTTATCGAATGAGCGAATGCTTAACGAATTCAGCATTAAATATGACGTTTTTTTTACAAATATTTTGTTATTAATAGCAACATTTGCCATCATGCCTTACATTAAATGTACGGAATTGCAGAAGTCGCGAATCCCCATTCATTTAGGTAATTTATTAAAAATCTTTCAATTTGAATCTTGAATCTTTCAATCTTGCCCATGAAAAGCATGGAGATTTTCGAAAATGTTTTCCTCGAAGAAAGTCTCATCAAGAACAAAACCAAAATTACATCAGTTTCTCTTGATTAGCTTCCATGAATGAAATTCAATGCAGGCAATTACTTTAGATTCCTTGGTAGTTATATACGCCCGATAACACTTGGCCTTATATACACTATGCTTAATATTCTACGGGATAAGTAATATCCTAATAACGGTTTTCATTAAGCAAATAAGAATTTCGGTAGGCATGCTGTGCCATTGCCTTCCTAGGATTTCCATAGAACACAACCTCTTTCGTGTAATCGCAAGCTGTAGACAAACAATTTACGAGAATGACGTGACATGTATTGCTAAGCGGATGTGTTCCCATAGTCATTTTTCGAGAAAACTGATTAAAGAAATTGCTAAAATAGACAGGACCATGATGTCGTTTTTATAAAAGTCACAACACGAGACCGATGCCGAATTTCATCAATCTTTCCTTTATTAGATGTCTAATATGCTTCTTAGTTTCTCATTTTATTTCAATGAATTGGAATTGCCATTTCCAGCTCCATTATTCAGCGAGGATTTAATATATTGTCCGATGCTTTATTTACATTTTGTTTAGTGGTCAGGCTCGATTTCAGATGTCAGCTCGACTCTTTACGCGTTATTTCATTAGCCCTTATGTTAGTCATGCGGGATGCTCTCGGAATAATAAGAGCTTAACGTGGCCCAACTTGCACCGATTGTCATCCATCTTCGGTATTCCGCTCTGCAGTTTCTGTGTCTTTTTTGTGGTTTAGTTTCTTGAACCAATTGAGTGCAGAGAGAGCAGTTTTATTTCGTCCGAAACGGCAATATATTCCATTTTAGAGGCCCTGAGCGTGTCATGATCTTTGTACTGTTTACGTTCATTATTTTCAATCTGTTTCACTGTAGATTGTGACTGAAAAAGGGTCGCATCTGGATATTCGCTTGCCAAGTATCACTAGCTCAATGGCATCCTACGGTGGCACTCAGGATGGTCAAGAATTTCGGTCGCCATCTCGTATCCTGCGAACTTCTAAGACCAATAGCCAATGTAACAGTGTCATACATCGTAGCTATAGCCAGTCTCCGGCTTCTAATTCCAATTCTCCCAACCGGGCGGACAAAGGAACTGATGGACCAGACTCAGGTTCTTGTCTTTCCGTTTGTTGATGCATGATTGTGGCATGCATCTTGCCTTCAGATTTCTGTACTAACTACACAATGGCTGTCTCAGATATCAGCCTACTATTATGAAATGTTTAAAAACATATGTGGTGCATGTACAAGAAAGGCTGAATCATATATAGTTAATGTTTTGTGTGAGTCATAATGCCAGTAGGGAATCTCATTTTGGCTTTCTACAAATTGTGTTTTTTCTATAGCGTGTGCTTGTAACTTGAACAGTGCTTGTAGTAAATACTGTATAGCCGATGAATGCAGCATGCAATTTTGATATAGCATCATATTGGACTTCTTTAACATTGCGATGTAATTTGGCTTTAGTGTTTGGAAGCAAAGAAAAACTGGTTCCGGAAATTCCGTTTGATATTGAAATGAAAACGGAGGATATGCAACAGACCTCAGCCCACATAAATGGCATCGGTAAAACTTCTGTAAAAATCGGAACAGACACTGGCAATGGAAGTCGGACGTCGTCTATTGGGGAATCCATTTCGCCATTAAAAGAAAATATCCAGTAATCTCATTGTTGATATGAAGTCATGATGATAATACATGTAATAATGAAATGCAGAATTTGCAACCAATATCCCACGCATTTTGTGGTACCTTATCTGTGTTATAATTCCACAAATTCTGGCAGCAGTTGAAATTTTAAGGGAAGATTAAGGAATGTGGGTTTAGGATATTGACCCTGTATTGGACAGGGCATTCTGAAGAGGCCAGGGACATCAATTTCGGTCGGTTTGAAAATAGTTCTGTTTGGATAATTAATCAAAACATTAAAAACATAACTTAAAAAATTAATTTATTGACTTAAATTTTAATGCATGTGATCCGATTTGATAGGATCGGTTAGGTTTGTGGAATATCGGAAAAATTGTCGTCAGATATGTTCACGTATAAGACATTGTTTGCATTTGTTTATTATTAGGCGTAAAAATATCGTGATTTTGAATTGAAATGATTCAGCAACATTTCCATTTCAAGAAAAATTCATAATGCAATTCATTCGAAAATGTTGAAGATTAACCAATCTCTCGAGAAAAAAATACAACTTTTTATTGTTATTCTTATTTTTTATGTCTGTACTTTAGTTTTGATACGATTCAAAATACGATGTTATCGAAAGAAAGTTTATTCCAATTTCAGTTTTACCATTTTTATTAGTCCATCATTTGTATACTAGTGCATAAAACATGAAAGAAATCACACAAGGATTCAGTTATTGATTTTCTCAAGGGTCGACTCTCAAATTTTTTTTTCAAATTGCTGATACTGCGTTTGCTTTACCTTGCACTTGCACTATAAATCGATGCAGTGTGTTTGTAAATTAGTTCACTTTACTATCTCCCAATAGATTTTGTTCAGTATTTTTTCCAATGTCTTTTCCATTGCTCCCTCTCGTTTACTATCTCGTTACAGATTCCACCTTTCTTCAATTCGAGGTCTTACTTTTAGATCGTTCTTGTAATCCTTGTCGAACAGACCGTAAAAGTTTCTTGTGTAAGCGTTTAGTCAATCCCTTAATGTTAACTCGACAAGTATAGGCGCGTACGTACCATTATGCGCAATGGATTTTTCATCGAGGGAATCTAATTTGCATAATTAGATTGTCCTTAACATGAACTTAAGATTTAATTACTCAGCCATCTGTTCATAATACCAGCGTTTTACTACGTGAGAAATGTGTGGAATTAATTCGCGTGTGCATTTTATATGGCGCTAGCGCTGTACTTCTTAATTTGCCTTATACTGAACAGGCCCACTCATTTACTAGGACATGGAAAAAAGTAGCGATTATTATAGCTAATACAGAACAAAGGAATAAGTGATAAACAGGTTGCGATATTAACGCGTGTAGACACGCTCACAAATAATTATGTCAAAAACAAAACAAATATAAATGATCTTGGTGCAAGTTTTCACTAGGGTTCATTTCTTTCTTACGCAATTCTTAAGTCAGAAGGTGGGAGCAAATTAGAAATTAAAAGAGTCCTTGAACACTTAATTTCGAAAGAGTGTCGCGTAGTGGTATTGCAGTCTCTTACCACTAGGCGACACTTTTTTTAAAAGACACTTTTAAAGTGCTAACGTGCTCCCACCCAGAATTCGCAGTTGCTTTGCGTCATTGTAAAATTATTCTTTCGAAGTGATATTTTTGTGAAATTAAATTTTCCTCCATCGAAATGTATGTTTTTCAAATAAATGTGAATTAGAAATTCAAATTGAAAAGCATCATTTTTTTTTTCCAATTTAGAAAGTAAAACTTGGAACATTGAACTTTCCTCATCAACGTTTTGGTTCAATGGGCTAATTTTCTGGTCATGTTTGTTTTTATAAGTTTAATGAATTTTAAAAAAAATATTGAGAAATGTTTTCAATAATGTCAATTATATTGCTAGGTCTGTTCTTGGAAGTTTTTACATTTGCAGGTACGGGACAAAATCGCCCATTTTGCCTTTCCACGGGACGCGGGCCAATTGCTCCCATTTCAAACAAAAGTGATAATTTTTACATAAATTTGCGGTAGGATTTTCCGCGAGGCATTAATATCTGCATGAAGTGCTAGTTTTTGAAACCTTATCAGAATGTGCGAATTCCCGTTTCTATATCCAACCCTTTCGCATAGTCGGCTTGCGTACAGTATATGACCTATTTTTTAAGGGTGCTGAATTTGAGCTCAGTGGGCGTTCGACGTGTCTTCAGGTTTTATTTAAATTTTGGTCGTTCGTCCCAATCCCATAAATTCGGCAAAGGCCTGCTGTGCATTTTCCTCCCATAAACTCAATGTGGCATTTTGTATGATAGTTGAAGGAAATTGGCTGAGAGTATTGATCCTTCTCTGCCATTTTAAGATGCTGTTGAACCTATAGTATATACATATGCCTGCATTTTGAAGACTCGCATTGCGGGTGGGAATAATTCGCTAAAAGACAGCAAAGTTTTAAAACTTTCCGGGTATTTCTTTCACGCTCGACTGAGAACTGCTCAAGTGCCAGGCATTTTCGCGCTTTATGCTTGTCTTTATTTGAATATTGTGTCTGCATGCAGTTGAACCGAATAGCAAAAGTTTTACAAGTTCCTAAATAACGATGATTTTATCCAGCTACTTTTTCAAACAACTTGCTTCCTGTCTGAAAGAAATGGAATCTGCGCTATTTTTTTTCTCTTATTTTTTTAATCAAAATCTGCCAGATTTATTGCTTTGTCATGATATAATATTATGTCAACCCTTCCTGCAATATTTAATTGCGCATGATTTTAGTATTTTTTAAGAGGCTGTTTACTAGTCACAATGAAGTTGTTCTTGTGATGAAATGTCGTTTTGAAAATAAAAATGTCAATGTGCCAGTGATTCGACGAATGACCAAGAAAGAAAACATGACTGAAGCGGATTGCCAGTTAAATACCAATTGTAGTAGTTTTCTGTCAAGAGTTCATAAAATTTTCTCAAAATTCAAGACGTTCGCAGCATTTAAAGGAACTGCATGATCACACTGTAGTAGCTTTCCTCATCATCGTTTTGGTTCAATGGGCTAATTTTCTAGCTTTGTTTGTTTTTATAACAAGTCGAACTCCATCAAGAGAAAGTATTACCAGACTAGCAGATGTTATCGTATTTTGCAATGATATTTAACTGCCTTCAAAGAGACCGTTTTGTTAAATCCCATGCACTTTCACCAAATCCTTTCCTCGTTGAGTTGGAGTATTATTTCAAAATGTTTATGCACCAAGAAGAGAGGCGCGATTGTAAAGGTAATTTATTAGTGAACTAAATTTCTTAGAAGTTCGTTTATATTCTAAATTTGTAATATAATTTACCCTTATTTTATATAGAAGGTAATCCTGGTTAAATATTGGAAAGTACATGTGACTTCAGGTCAGGGAAGTCATGTTAAAGTCAGGGGGAAAAAGTGGTCATTAAAGTCGTGGAAATGTTAGGGAAGTTTTCCCAAATAAAAGCAAAATGCTATCCTTGCACTCAGTCTGCCAGCAGCTCCATCCCCAATCCTCATTAGCTAGACTTGTAACAAAATCTTGTGTTTTGCCAAGTTTCTCATTGCAATTGTTATTTTATTTTTCATTATGACAAAAAAATTGATATGCATAAACGAGTAAGTTTTGGTCATTGAATTTTGGATTTTAGTCAGGGAAATTGAAAATGAAAATGTTGTGGCCACCCTGATGTACAGTATATAACTTCCAAAATTTCCCTCTTTGCATGACCAGTCCCATTGTTTTGCCAAATGCTATTGGATGTCGATGTACCGGTATTTCAATCTTTGGTAGGATTGACAATGCATCTAAATAATTACTTTAATGATATTTACAAAGCTTTTATTCGGACGAAAATGATGCTTCGGTGTAAATTAACCCGGAAAAAATGTCCTCGTGTTCTCCTTGTACTTTGTTCGTTCATCGAAGATTCGTATAGTAAATCAATATTATCTCACAGGGCACCAATAACGGGGATAAAAGA
>JAQGBX010003165.1:0-18052 GCA_034698745.1 Megaphyllum sjaelandicum
ATGTCCAATTAAGGGTTAAAGCAAGATGTAACGTGACTCATCCGTTATCTGGTCACTTTTTAAGGTACATTGGCAAAGTAAAAATTGCAAAGACAACACACACTGGTCACTGTACACAATAGACAGGTGGTCACTGGTCACTATACAGGTAATTTTTATAAAGTAAATGAACACTAGAAAAAACAATGCACTAAAAAGTTGTCAACATAAACAAGTGGTCACCATTCAAAGGTGGTAACTTTCCAGGTTTTACTGTATTTCACCAAATTTAGCACCGAATAATAGTTACGTAATGTACAATTTGTATGGATGTATATATATATGCGTATTTTTTTTTTCATAATTTAAATAGAAAAAAAAATTATCATGTTCAATTCCCTTGAGCAAGTACTGAACATTATCATAATCTTGTTATTCACGCAACCAGAGGTTAATCGATATCACATGTTATTAACATTTTCATATCAAAATGCCAGAATGTTACCATGTGACTACTGTAGATACAGCACGAGGTTATTGAATTGTGATTATTTTGATTAATATTTAGCTTCGATTAGAGTTTTTTTTTTGGTATTGCACCCATTGCTTTACCGAATGTGTATTCGGCAGTTTAATTACAAATAATGGCAGTTTTAACTCCTGTTTTCATAGGTTTAGCAGTGTTTTTATTTATCTACTTGCTGCTAACAAATTGGAGATATTATTATCTTTTAAGAAAACTTCCAAGGCCGACAGCTCATCCTATTCTAGGACATGCGTACGAAGTTCTCAAAAACCGCGATGGTATGTACATGTATATTATTCTGATAGTATTTAAAATTTTCAAAAACAAAATATTTGTTTTACGTTATTTCGAAAATGCTGCTCTCAACATTCAAATTTTTTTTAATCTTTTAATATATAAAACAGAAAACGTGTGGTCGTGTGGGTGGTCGTGTGGTCGTGTAGGTGGTGGTGTGGTCGTGTGGTTGTGTGGTCGTGTGGTCGTGTTTGTGGGCAGGGGCCATTCAAAATGGTCGTGTGAGTGTGGTTTATGGGTACTTCAAAAAAGGACGTGTGTGTGTGGTTTAGGGGTCATTCAAAGAAAACGTGCATGTTAATTAAGGGGTAATTCAAAAAGGACTTGTGTGTGACATTAGAGGCCAATCAAAAAGGACGTTTAATTGGGTGTGATTTAGGGGTCATTCTAAAAGGACGTGTGGGTGGCTTAGGGGCCTTTCAAAAAGGACGTGTGTGTTACTTAGGGGCCTTTAAAAAAGGACGTGCATGTGGCTTAGGGGTCAATCAAAAAAGACGTGCGTGTATGGCTTAGGGGTCAATTAAAAAGGACTTGGGTGTGACTTACTTAGGGGATCATTGAAAATGGACGTTGTGTGACTTAGGGGTCATTGAAAAAGGACGTACATGTTAATTAAGGGGTAATTCAAAAAGGACTTGTGTGTGACATTAGAGGCCAATCAAAAAGGATTTGAATGTGATTTAAGGGGTCATTAAAAAAGGACGTTTGTGTGATTTAAGGGGTCATTGAAAAAGGACGTTTGTGGGACTTATTGGTAATTCAAAAAGGACGTTTGTGTGACTTAGGGGTCATTGAAAAAGGACTTGAATGTGATTTAAGGGGTCTTTCAAAAAAGGCGTTTGTGTGACTTATTGGTAATTCAAAAATAACTTTTGTTTGACTTAGGGGTAATTCAAAAAGGACGCCATTACCCAGGTCAATGTTTATGATTTCTTTAATTTTCCCCGGGCAAAGCCGGGCCTTCCCGCTAGTTTAATTATACAATTGTTGGGAATTTACTTAAAATTTGATTGTTTTGGATAATTGATCTACGTAGCACTGATTAACGTAGATCAATTGATTTCCTAAATGTATTTAGTTTTTAATAGGCAATGTATGAATGTAAAAGGTTGTGATAAATTGATTTATGTGACTTATTTGTTATTTTTATAAATCATTAATATCTTGACCCTTTGGCAACTAGCTCTTGAACAAAATTAGCCAAATTTTGAATTCTTCTAAACTTTTTCTAGAAAATGCTTTAATGTTTAGTAAACATTTTTTTAAATCGAAACAAAAATGTTTTTTTGCTAAAATAGAATAAAAAATTAAAATCAATTTATATAAAAAAAATTAACAAAAATTAAATTAGGAAACTAAAAAAAATGAAAACCTATAATTTTTATTAAAATTAGAAAGATTTTAGCTTTAAAATAAACACATTTTTAAAATTTAAATATGTTATTTTCAAAAAAAATAAATAGGTAAATTAAAAAAAATACGACAATATCATGTTGTTATTCCATAACAAAAATATTAATACAAAATAAATTATGAATATAAATGTTTTCCAAAAAAACCGCTTTTAATTCAAAAAATGCTTACAACGATAGAACTTTTGTACAAAACCAACTTTAAATTGCATACATGTACATGTATATTGCATTAAGCAATTTTTTATGTATCGAGGATTTATAATTATAATTTAATTAAAATTTGCAGAAATTTCTAAATTATTTTATATTTGGATAAGAGAAATGAAATGTCACTCAGTCGTTTCTGCTTGGATATTTCATCGTCCATTAGTGCTTGTCTTGAGACACGACGCTGCTGAAGTAAGTGCTTACTTTATGAAAAATGACTTAGGAAGTTTTTAACAATTTAGTAAGACTAGCTAGCGAATAATAATTGCAATTTAAAGTAATTAACATCACAACTTGCAGTTTTAAACTGCAGTTTTCAGACATAGAAAAAGCTATTTCTATTAAGCTATTTTCTATTAAGTTATTTAAAGAACTACAATTTTATTAATGTTTGATAAATTCAATTTGCAGGTTATATTAAGCAGCAGTATAGAAATTGGTAAATCCAGCGTTTACGAACTTATGAAACCGTGGTTAGGCCTGGGACTCTTGACCAGGTCATCATTTTTAATTGATTAATTAATAAATAAAAACAGTTTTCTTTACTTTTACCTGTATTTAAAAGAAATAGAAGTTTTACTGTTAATTTGAACTGCAGTTATAAATACAGAAAAATGTTTGTAATAATTAATTATTTAAGGTAAACAGCAGTTTTTGAATAATTAAAAATGGCATTTGTTGTCACTTTAACTGCAGTTTTGCGAGTTTAAAGTAAAAAGCAGTTTGCTGTAGTTTTGACTGCATTTTTTTAGTAAATTATAGTAATTGAACGTTTATTATTATAGTATTTTAGTAAATTATTATGGTAAATTATAGTAAAAGTAAGTAATTACTGACGTCATGATGATTTACTTTTAACTAATCAAACTTCCGTTCAATTGCATTCACAGTACTGGAAACAGATGGCGCGCGCATCGCAAACTGCTGACTCCAAGTTTTCATTTTCGCATTTTGGAAAATTTTATTCCAATTTTCAACGAGCAAAGTCAGACGTTAGTATCCCTGCTATCAAAAAGAACCGGAAGTGAACGTTTTGACGTCTATCCGTACATCACTTGCTGCGCTTTGGATGTCATTTGTGGTAAGTCTTGAAGAGCAGACAAAAGATGGAGAATAGAGAGTACATGCGTTGTTAGTACGAAGCAGTTAAACTGCAGTTAAATGCCACATATCAGCAGGGCTGCATATCAGACGTCAAGTGTAGTAATTATAACTTGAAGAGCAATCATGACATATCTTAAACTGAAAGAGACAACAAGTTGGGAGCAATGAAAGTTTTTGGTCAGTTCTTCAACTTCTTAACTCGTGTCCTCCTCAGCCCTTGTCAGTTAATTAAATTGCAGCTACGTGACACTTTAGACGTCTTTTGTAGCTCGTCCAGAGGAGCAGTCAAGAAGGTACCAATTAGAAGCGCTATAAAAAACAATCGCCATTTTGGTCAGTTCTTAATATTTTACTGTCTGGAACAGTTAAACTGCAGTTATTTATACAGCAATCACTATAATGTACATTTATTTTATAAAAAAAACTAATTTAGACGTTTCATAAAAATTTGCCTGAAATTTTATACTATAGATTATAATGCATTTTTTTTTTAATTAAATCAAGGTTTTTTCTCAAAACTGCTTTTTTTTAACATTTTTTGGCTAATGGATTTTTAAGTTTTTAAATATTTATTAGCAATGCGTTATTTTATTGGTTCATTTAAATTTAAATTATTTTTTTTTTACAGAAACTGCGATGGGAAAACGCATGGATTCGCAGCTGAACAAAAACATTGAATACGTCAAAGCTTTGAATATGTAAGTTATTTTATCTAAGAATCCTAAAAAAAGTTCCTCCTATTTAGGCTATACTCGCGAAAAAATGAGCAATCAAAACACGCCAATTAGGTACCGTAATAAAAAATGTATATTTTTACATTTTACATTTTTACAAAACACGCAAATTAGGTAATAAAGTGTATATTTTTTCTTATTTACTCGGCAAAAAGTTTTAAAGGAAAGTTTGTAGAAAATTTTAAATTAAATTAGGCCTACTGATTATATTACAAATAATTTTTATTTTTTTAAAATCATCTAATATCCAAAAACGAGTTATCCTAACTATGTACTTGTTACATTTTGACAGAGTAAGTGCAATGATATTTACCAGATCGCTGATGCCTTGGCTTACGATTTCTTGGATTTTTGAACTTACTTCGCTAGGAAGAATCCACAAGAAGAGCTTGAAGATTCTCCACGATTTCACCAACAGTGTGAGTTGACCATGGATGACCAACTTATGGTTAGTATTCCAGCTTGACCAATCACCATTCTCACTTGACAAATTTCTTGCAGGTGATCAAAGAAAGGCGCAAGTTATTCGAAGAAAACAATGGGTGGAAAAGAACGGAATCGGAATACAATGATGGTGGTCACGTGTACGGGTCGAAGAACCGAAAAGCCTTTCTGGACACCATGATTGAGGCTTCTATCAACGGGGAAATGGGCCTCACTGACGAAATTATCAGAGAACAGACAGACACTTTCATGTTCGAGGTATACGTGCAGAACCCAAAAGTTCCAGGAATTGAACGAAAGCTCGCAAGCTGCTCATAGTATGGCTACTTGTTGATGGGTATTAAGAGCAATATATTTCTAAAATCAGTGGGCTAAATATTAGCCTGATGTTCACCTGATGTCCAGTTTTACACCATTTTGTAACATATGTAAATTGAGTTTTAAGTATACATGGATGTTATTTGACAATGTTTTGAATAGAATTCTATGCAAGTTTTGTTGTCAAAATTAATTTCAAACACTCACAAAAATTTCATATGGATGAACAAGGTTATCTAACTGGCCACCATTTATCAAATTTTTTCAAGATGATTATTAACTCTGGTGAAAAAACCATAGAAAACAATAGAATTTTTCTATTGGTTTTATTGGTATTTGGGATTTTGTATTGGTTTTAATTGTTTTTTATTGATGTCTATTGGCAAATACTGTATTTCTATTGACTGGATTATAGACACCAATAGAAACCATTTCAAAACCAATACAAACCAATAAGACCGATAGACAAATACTATTGTTTTCTATTGTCCATGTTCCAAATACCAATAGAAAACAATAGAATTTTTCTATTGTTTTTTTACCAGGGATTGTTTCTAAAAATTGAAGTTTAGAGACCATACTGTAAGCGGATGGCACACTTTTGTTAAACTCCTTGAATTTTTATATTTTGTTCTCACAGATTAGAAAAATTATTTAATTACAAATGTAATATTTGTTTTTTACTAAAAAATAATGCAGGGTCACGACACCACCGCTGTAAACATGACTTGGGTAATATACTTTCTAGGATGGTGTCCTAGTGTCCAGCAAGTTGCTCATCAAGAAATCGACAGAATTTTTGGTACTGTATTAATCGTATTTGAAGATAACGTATAGATTTCTGTGTACGTTTTAAAAGTATGTCAGCATTCCTCGCCTTTTTAGGAAATTCCGATCGACCGGTAAACCTAGAGGATATCAACGAACTGAAATATTTGGAGGCAGTGATTAAGGTACGGTGATTGAATATTTTTTTTAAAATTAATAAATAGATAAGTTTTAATGTTTTTTTAAAATCATTCCTAGGAAACTCTTCGAATGCTTCCAAGCGTGCCTTTTTTAGGAAGACGCCTCTTACATGATCTTGAAATGGGTAAGTAATCAACATAACTTTTTTTAAGTTTCGATTTAAGTCTGCATACATACATGTATAAACTCTTGATGTTTCGATACCTGATGTTCACTTAATCAAAGGTCACAGTGTTCATGTTCCTAAAATCCACGTTGCTATTTCTGCAAATGTCTTACAGGAGGATATACGATTCCGGGAGGTACCGAAGTGTATATTTGTCCTGGTGCGATAGGACTCGATGCTAGCGTATACGAGAATCCCGAGACCTTTGACCCTACCAGGTTTTTTAAGGATGATTTTCTGACCAGACATCCATACGCTTACGTGCCTTTCTCAGCAGGACCAAGAAACTGCATTGGTATGTTTTGCCATTTTTATTATAAGGTTATGTAAAACTGCTTTTAATTCAGTGTTTGAATTTTAAATAAAGCAGCTCAATAATTATACAAAATTATTAGAAAATCTGAAATATCTGAATATGAAATGTTTGAGTCAGAGTTTCTGGTAAAACAATTTATTTCTTAGTTTTAATTAACAATGAAAAATTTCACTGTTCAAAGTGGAACTCAAAAATTTCATACTTAGATATTTCAGATTTTCTAATACTTTTAAGTTGAACTCCACTTTTGTCCTATATTTAACGAAAACTTGGAAGTTTTCGTTAAATTAAATTAAAGTAAAAGTTGATGCATGTTTCGAGTAAAACAATATAGTTTATTGTGAAAATTTGCCTATTTTTAAATTTGAAGTAAGTGCTTACCTAATTTTGAATTTCGAGGAAAACTGTTCCTTTTTAGCTATATGTAACATATCATTGTATAGTTTGAAGTAAAATTTTCAAATTTTTAAGTAAAGCAAATCATTTTCATGTTACGTGTAAGTATAGCTACATATTATGGGTTTTTGATCATAATTATACAAATTTCAGAGCTTGAAGTAAAACTTCGTAGATATAGAGCAATTCAGTCTCATTTTTTTTTCCAATTAAACTATTGTCAGATATTCGTCGCATTTTGTGGATTATCTGACAAACTTCGCTTCCAGACCTCCCCGGATAATGGAAATTAGTCTAAAATTGTTTTCATTTTGGTAAGTTGTATATTTTTATTTTTTTTTTATTTTGCCATATTAGGTCAAAAATTTGCCATGATGGAAGAAAAAGTGATTCTTGCCAATATTTTGAGAAACTTTGAAATTAAGACCTTCGATGACTTGTTAGGCATAAAAGCAGCACCAGACCTCGTTTATCGTCCGGTCAACGGCTTGCCCGTAACTTTGAAGAAGAGGAAATCAACCTTCAACTAACTTAAAATTAATTTAAACTTATTCGGACAATGACCCATTTCGACACGGCAGAAGAGGTTTAAAAAAGTTGGAAAAAAATGAAAGTGGACTCTGTAGGCGACGCTTTTTGGGTACTTTTGATAAACCAAAACAAAAATACTTTCAGAAAAGGATATGAGTTTAACTATCGTTAAGTAATTATAATTTTGTGGTAATAAAATTATATAACTTAATAAGTATAGTATACTCGATCATCCCACATACAGTACAAAAGTAATTCATTTGAAATTATGTATAGAATAGATTGGAACTATCCTGTTGTAACATGTATACAGTATAGTGTATTTTAAAATGCAAATGCAAATGGCATTTGGAATGAAAAATTCAAATGCATTTTAAATTGATATTACAAATGTATTTTGAAATAAAAAAACCGCAACTTGAAATGCAAATTGTAATAATTTTTAAATGCAAATTGAAATGATTTTTTAATTCAAAAAATTTGTAAATGCAAATTCAATTGTATTTTGAAATTCATATTTAAGTAATTTTAAAATGCAAATTAAAATGCACTTTGAAATAAAAATACAGTAATTTTGAAATGAAAATTTAAATAATTTTTGCGTTTCTAAAATGCATTTTAAAAATATATTCTTATACATTTTAGAAGCTCAAAATGTATTTTAAATTTCATTAATCGACTTTTAATCTATACGTATTTTCAAATGCGTTAAGAAATAAACACTAATTCAAAAACAAAAAAAAACGTTTTAATAATTGAATAGAAAAAACTCATGAAACAACGTATTTTTTTCTACGCAAGAGGCTTGACATTATGTTTTTTTTAAATAATTACAATTCTGTATTCAACTTGGCTTTTTTTTCCCAAAATAAACCATGTTTTTAGAATTATGTTACTTTTATTGCAAATTTATGCTTTCCCGGGTAAAGCTGGGTTTTCCAGCTAGTTTTCTTATAAACTTTATAAACCTCGTTGTGCTAAAAATGTAAATACATGTATAAACTTTGATCGAATCTATAGCCCTTACGGTAACAATGACGCACTGTCTGTAGGTCAGTTATTGACCTTATCAAAAGTGAAGGTAAACCAGTAAAAACAAAGGATTATCAGACATTTAGTTTAAAGTAAACAAAAGTGTAAAACTTTTAAAGGTCAAAAACAGGTTAAAAAAAAATTATTTTTTAAACAAAAAATAATCTTCAGCAACAAGAAACTGTCTGGAATTCTCCCTTAATCACATACGTTCTATAGGTCAATAAATTTACCGTAATTGACGTCATTGATGACGATCTGGATTTAGCTCATCAAAGAAGGTCAAACATTAAAAATGTGAGGGTGATAAAAACATTTTGCTATAAAAATGAAGACAATTGATATATGACGGTATCATTTCAAGCTCCTTGCACGTGTTTCTGTATGGTAACCAAGATGACCATTATTTTTTGGTTGGTCATAGCAGTCATAGTTTTCGTTTGCAAAACTATTTACAGATTGTTTGAATTTGCGAAATATGCGACTAAAGTGAACAAGCTGCCGGGACCGACAGGGGTACCCATTTTTGGGAAAGCTTGGGAGTTCTTCTTTATTCCACATGAAGGTATGTTAATTTTTTTTAAAAAAATATCATTTAACAAAAGATATTTGGCAATAAAGCAAAAAAGGAAACTTTTTGAAGAATTGAAAATTCAAACTAAATAAAAAATGAAATCTGAAAAATGTTTTTGGAAAAAAATTATAAAGAAATATTTTCGAAACGTTTTCGATGAATTGGAAAAAAAAAGCTAAATAATAAAATTAAAGTATTTACGAGTTATGATTTTTTTAAACTAAATAAAAAATCAAATCTGATAACGGTATTTGGAAAAAATAATAATAATTTTTCAAACTAAATAAAAAATTAAATCTGAAAAACGTTTTTGGAAAAAAATTATAAAGAAATATTTTCGAAACGATTTCGATGAATTGAAAAAAAAGCTAAATAATAAAATTAAAGTATTTACGAGTAATGATTTTTTAAACTAAATGAAAAATCAAATCTGATAACGGTTTTTGGAAAAAAACTAAAAAAAAAATAATTTCAAAACGTTTTCGAAGAATTGAAAAAAAAGCTAACGAATAAAGTATTTAACAGAAATGGTTTTTTAAACTAAATAAAAAAATCAAATCTAATAAAGGTTTTTGGAAAAAAATTAAAAAAATATTTTCAAAACGTTTTCGAAGTATTGAAAAAAAGCTAAAAAAAATTGTATTAAACAGTTATGATTTTTTAAACTAAATAATAAATGAAATCTAAACAAATTTTAAAGGAAAAATTTAAAAAAAAATATTAAAAGTTATGAACCATTTTTTTATGAAAAGTGGATAATTAAACCCATCAAAGACTTGCCAAAATTATCTAATGTTTAACCAAAATGGAAAAATCAAAATCTGATAACGTCTTGCCAAAACATTTCAAAGAATTTTCTAAAAACTTTAAACAAATAATTGTGTTACTTTTCTGAAAATATTTAACAATGAAAATGAAATCAGATAACGACTTGACAAAAATTCACCAAATGTTCTTAATTGTTAAGTAATTGAAGCAAAACTTTTTAGAGAAAAATAATTTACATTAAAATACTTTGTTTTGAACAACCTCAATTAAAATTGTGGCAAAACGGAAAAATAAATTTGTAGCGAATAGACATCGATTTGGTAAATGTTATCAAAATTTGAACAATTGGCAAAATATTTTTAGAAGTGTTTTAAAAAAAAGGATAAAGAATTGCTGACATGTTTTTAAATTCTTAAAACAAAATTTTTAACAATTGTGAAAAGAATGTGTTGGATCAAAATGTGGAAACAAATATGAAAAAAAAATCTTTTCAAAATAAACGTTTACAAAAAACGTTTTATTTAATGCAAATGAAACTTCAAGCTTTCTTAGGCAAAACTGGAAAATGAAATTAAAGAAATTAACACTTTTTAAGGTATATGGGAAATTCAATCAGACAAATTATTTGTTAAAAATTATTAAATAGTAGCAATTGATAATCTATTTTTTAAAGTATTTACAAAATAAAATATGATAACGAATTGCTGACATGTTTAAAATTAAACATTAAAATTAAAATGGAAAAATGAAAATCTGATAGTAAATTGACAAAAATTGAAAGTGGGAAATTTAACAAATTAGAAAAAACCTATGCGAAAAATGAAAATCTGACCACATATTTTTGTCAATAATCAAAAATCTAGAAATATTTTCTATTTTCACCTATATTTTTGTAAAGTTTTATATATATTTTATCATTTTTTTTAAAAAAAAACTTTAATCCTAGATGTTGATTACATGTGATTTTCTTTAGAAATTTTTTGTTTAAAAAAAATAAATTATTCTTATTTTGTTTTCAGACGCTGTTAATAAATATTTTAAAATGGCTAGAGAGCAACATGACCTTGGTCGCAGTTTCATGGCAGTTTGGATTGGACATGCCGCAAAAATATTTCTTCTTAAAGGGTCAGCAACTGAGGTAAGATTTAAAAATACTCGATAAATTAATCAATGAAAATTTAACAAAAAAACATTTTTTAGGTTATTTTAAAGAGCAACATATATGTGGATAAACCATATGAATATTTCTTTGGCAAAAGATTTCTCAGAAATGGACTACTAATTAGGTAATTTTGCTTAAACGCCATTCCAGAGAATTATAACAAAGATAGTTTTAAGTATAAAATTAAATATTCTCGAATAAATTATTTTTCTACAATCAAATAAATTTTTAATTGAATTGCAATTAATTTTTTAAAATTGTTGCGTGTATCTATGCCAAAGATAGTTTTCAGTATAAAATTAAATATTCTCGAATAAATTATTTTTCTACAATCAAATAAAGTTTTACATGAATTGCAATTATTATTTTTAAATTGTTGCGTGTATCTATCCCAAGATAGCGCTTTTATATTTAATAATTTTGTATAATTTAAAATTAATGATTGGAAAAAGTTGTTTTCTAATTACTTATTGTGAAATACCTATTTCCTAGTTATAGTAATACTTTGCGATAACTAAATGATTTTGTTTTGTTATACAGCATTAATTTGTTTAATTAAAATTGAATTTAAAAAATAAGTTACACTTTAATTAAATTAGTATAATAATAGTTATAATAATGGTATTACTTAAATAAAACACAGACAAATTTTCTTTCATCATCTGCGGTAGTTTATTTTTATTTTATTATTTGTTTTATTCGGTTATATTTTCGTTTTCAAATATTTTTTGTTTCCATTTTTAGTCGTGATTTATGCATTAGAAATGATGACTAGCATTCTGTAACTAATACACTTACCAATGTAAATTTTTTAAATGTTATTTTCAGTAAAAAGGAATTATGGGAAAAACGTCGCAAGATGATCACCCCTTCTTTTCACTTTAGTTTGATCATAAGCTTCATTCCCATGTTCAATGAAAAATTGGATATTTTGCTAGAATTGCTGGATGAAAAAGTCGAAGGAAAAGGAATTTTTAATTCCGAGGTTTACTTCCGCTATTATGCTTTGGACGTGCTTTGCGGTAAGTCCTTGATTTTCTTGTCCGATGTTGGTTCCCGGTGAAATCCTTGAAACATTTTAAAATTTCTGGACACCTTATTTATGGTGTTTTAATATAAGTTTTAAAATCTCATTGAATAATATTAAAATTCTATGGTTATTTAAAATAACGAGGTTTTCCGCGGACCGGGACTTGTCCGATGTTGGTTCCCGGTGAAATCCTTGAAACATTTTTAAATTGCTAGGCACTTTATTTATGGTGTTCTGGTATAAGTTTTAAAATCTTTTATAATATATTCAAAATTCTATGGTTATTTAAAATAGCGAGTTTTCATAGTCCTCATTATAACCGATCACTGTGTTTATTTCTTTCACAGAATCAGTTTTGGGTGTGAATGTCAATTCTCAACGAAATTCTGATGCAGAAGTTATCACGGCTATTCGAGAGTAAGTGGACTCAATTAAATATGTTGTAGAAAAACTGTAATTGGCAAGAATAGATGACGATTTTCATTCGTAAGTGGTTTGTTTATTAAACGGAGGTTCAAGATTGAATGCATATAGTTTTACATCAAACTTAAACATCATGTTATCTTACCAACTAACGAACATGTACACTGAATTTCTACACCATTATCCCCCTTACATGGAAAAGACATGTGTGCTAATCTAATCTTAAAAGTACTTTTTTAAATTCAGTTTTTTGGAAACAGAAACAACAACAGCTATTATAATTATGATTTATCATACGTATTTTATATTAGTTAATGAACTATAACTTTTGTCCATCTAGTATTGGAGACATCATCTTCATGCGGATGTACACTCCTTGGTTGTGGCCATCTTGGTTGTTCTTTTGGACGTCGTACCGGAAACGCGAAGAAGAATACTGTCGAATAATTCGTGACTTTGCTTGCAAGGTCAGTTATGGTCATTTTAAAACCAACAGTGGAAAATGGTTTCTTGTCAAGTTGCAATACCATATCATGTGCCATGTTTTACTACTATGTTACGTTATATGTTACTAACTAAGCCTCATGTATAATCAAAATCGAATGATTAATCGAATAGATCTGATGTTGGTCAAGTCGATGACCACCGAAATCGGTGATCATTTCAAGAATACTGCCATGTCCACTTTTAGTTGAGAAATTTCATTCAGTGAAACTCTTTAACTGAGCATAAAGTTATTGAATGGTAAAATTCGGTAAATTACCAGATTCTATCATATACCTTTTAGGTAATTCAAGAAAGACGGGAATTTCTGAAACAAAATGGCCACCGTGAGAGTGGACAAGATGAAGAAGTCGTGTATGGGAAAAAGAGTTATACAGCAACGCTGGACACCCTCCTAGAGTCCACTTGTGATGGGAAGAAGCTGACCGACGATGACGTCATCGACGAAGTGACCATTCAAATTGCAGCGGTAAGTTGCCGCGATGACCGGAGTTGTAATGCAACTTTTGACCATTTTGAGAAACGTATATGACCTACGCAATTGGGTGACTATTGACCAATGACTATTTTGAAACATAGAAAATTGACCTTTACCAATTTTTTTAATTCTAAATGGTACCAATGAGTAATTTTTAAGATTGGAAAAGTTATTCGGAAATATCTTAAAAATTGAATTTGAAAAATATTTAAAATAATTTAGAATTTAACTATGAATGTTTCGAGAAATAGGGAAATTGATCTCGATTTTTTTCTTAATTGAGCGTAAATTGTGAAAATGTTGCAAAACGATCACTCAGGAATATTTTTTTAAATTTCGAAAAGTTATTCGGAAAATGCTTAAAAATAATGTAAAAGTAAATTAAATTTTATTTGAAAATAATGCAAAAATGAACTATATGAATATACTTAGAAAAAATCGGAAATTGATCTGAGAAAATTACCGTAATGAAACTTAATTTGTTAAAATATTGCAAAATTGACTAATCAATATTTTGAAAAAACTTCAAAATTTTGTAAAATAAAAGCCAAAAAAATTGCAAAAAATGACCAGAGAATATTTTTAAACATTATTTACAAAATTGATTTGGAGAAATTTTGTAAAACTGTCCCAGAACTTGTAAAAAATATTATATAACTGAAATAAGAAAATGTGCAAAAAACGGGGCGGGATAATACGTAGCTCAAATGAGTGTTGACCACTGTCCAAAATCTTATGCAGGTAATAATTTTTATTACTTTTAGGGTCACGAGACAATTGCATCTTCCCTGACTTTCTGCCTGTTTCTTTTGGGACTTCATCCGGAAATTCAAACAAAGCTTCAAGAGGAATTGGACCAAGTAATTGGTAACAGCAACTGGATCAGTTGATGGACTGGCCCACATAATTCCATTATGTGATGATCTTATACATAAATACGCATATTCATACAGAAAATTGCATGTCCAACTAAATTCAAATGTTAATTGTTTTTTAGGCGAATATGATCGTGCCTTGACCGCCGATGACCTCAAAAACCTAACATTTTTGGAAGCTGTGATGAAAGAAACTTATCGACTTTATCCACCAATACCAATTATTGGTAGGGTATTACCAGACGACATTGTTATAGGTAATAACAAGATTTTATTTAATTTTTTATAATCGTAAATAATTATTTATCAATTTTTTTCGGTTTTTTTAAAAAAAATTTTTAGGCATGAAAAATCTTAGAAAAATATTATTCTTATTATAAGAATTTTCGTAAATTGCATTAAACTAAACCTTAAATTTAATACGCATAAAACAGAATATCTTAAAAAAAATAGAAATTAAAACAAATAAAACAATGGAATCTAAGTTTCAAATTATTTTATTTCACTTTTTTTATTTTTGAATTGATATTTTTAAAATCATTTCTTTTAAGCATGAAAAATTTTGAAAAAAAAACAACTTATTATCAATTTTTCGTAAAGTGAATAATTTCGTAAATTACAGTATCATAATTAATTTTTTTTTAAAAAAAACTAAAAGAACCAACGGAATATACCGGTAATTTAAAACTTTGAAATCATTTTATTGTACCTTTTAAAAATACGATGAAATGGTTTTTCAATTTTTTATGGTTAAAAAAATTCTTAAGCATGAGAAATCATGGAAGAAATAAATATGGAAAATAACATTAATAAAAAAAAATACAGAATACAATTTAACAGTTTTAAGTTACTCCGTAGTTTGCAGTTTTTAAAAAAATTATTACATATGAATTAGGATTTCGGTTATCCGTGAAATTTTTATTCCTAACTTTTTCACACAAAAAACAATTCAAAACGCAGATCTCGATTATCCGGAAAATAGTCGAGATTCAACGGTAAATGGAGGCTGCAGCCATCTTATTACATCGTCTGCTAATCTTAAATTTTGACTTTCCATAGATGGACACACCATCCCTGCCAACACCTCCATAGCAATTTGCTTAACGACCATACACCGTGACTCCAAAGTCTTCCCAAATCCGGACAAATTTGATCCGGAGAGGTTTTTGGGCACTTATCCCAATACCCCTACTAACTATGAGTACATGCCTTTCTCCAATGGACCAAGAAATTGTATCGGTAAGTCCTTTTCCTCAGTCCTGACTCTCAAGCATTAAAACTGCCTTAAGATGCATTGAATTGACATCTTAAGAATATCCGTAATGCCTAATGATGTCATAAGGGGCATTTATAACGTCTAAAGAAAACGTATGATGTCATAAGGGGCATTTGTGACTTGTAAATATCAACGTATGATGCCTTAAGTGGCATTTATGACGAATTAAAAAAAATGTTTTAAGGGGCATTTATGACGTCTAGAAAACAACGTTTGATATCATAAAGGGGTATTTATGACGTCTAAAGAAAATATATGATGTCTTTAGAGGCATTTATGACCTATGAAAAAAATAAACGTCTTAAGGGGCCTTTATGACGTCTAAAAACAACATTTGATGTCATAAAGGGGGCATTTATGACTTCTAAAGACAATATAAAATATCTTAAGGGGCATTTATGACGTCTAAAAAACAACATTTGATGTCTTATAAAGACAAAAAACTTTAAACAAAATTATAACTTCTTTAAGGAGTGTTCATGACAATTAAAGAAAAGGTACGGTGTTTTACGAAGCATTTGAGACATCTTAAAAAAGGTATGAAATGTGAAGAAATATATAAGTTAAAGATGTAATTATGACGCTTAAGGTATCCAGGTTGAAAAATGTTTCGGAAGATAAGTTCCGCTGATGTTAAGTGACTTCTTTACCATAATTGACGTCGTCTTGAGGACCATTATAGCGTCATTATTTGTGTTTCATTTCTGACATCTCGCTGATGGTTCCTTCTTAGGGGCCAAACTGGCGCAGACTGAATCTAAACTCGTCATTGCACGAATGCTACGAAAGTATGACGTTATTTCCTACGACAAACCGGAAGACCTCAAATTCGCAATTGGACCAGATTTGAGAACTGTTCATGGAATACGTCTCAGCATCAAGAAAAGAAATAGAAATTGATGTAGTTTCATGCTTTTTTTTGTTGCTAAGAAACGTTTTCCTGACTTGTGACTAATTATCTTTACGTAAAACTGTGCATACTTTATTTAAGTTATTCGCTACCGCCAGTAAATCAAGAGTGCGCTGCTATTAAGCCAACAATGGCCGCCTAAGTAGGAACCGCAAGGTGGCAGGTCGAGCGCTGGCGGTTGCTAATAAAGTAAAATTAAATACGTTACTAGCTGGAAGGCATGACATTGCCTGAGCTGTGCTTAAGGATAGCCACGAAGTAGGTCTAATGAGCACGGTGTAAGAGTAATAAGGTGAGAGCGCGTCCTATGTTGAAGCGTTAGCTTGACTGAGGCGATAAGTGTTCCTTTGCCCGCAGCGCTCGCTAGACGGCGTTGCATGTTTGTGGTGCTGTTTTGCGTGATATCGGATTACGATCACCACCGCAGCACCACTACGGTGCAACAAGACTAACTAACAAGATATTCCATTCCATTTAATGGAATGGATACTGGCGATACTGGCAATAAGCACCATCTATAATTTTCTCATACTCCTTGACCTTCCACTCGGAAAAATCTTACTTCTTGGAAACGAAAATCTGAATTTTTACAAGAATAATTAGAAAAATATTAAATGGCAAACTAGAAACAATAAAACGAGATTACCTTTTAGCCTCCTGGAAACTTAAACGCCTTTAAGCCTCAATCAACTGACCCTTCTGCTGTTCCTTGGCCCTCAAAGACATAATTGGTTGCCCAATGTAAACTCTGGCAATGGTTCCCTAGGGTTTACCAAAAGCTCCTCTCATTCCATGCTGAAGTCTAGTTAAATCACAAACAATTGATAAAATAATTTCATCTACCAATTTTTAAAATGTCTAAAAAAATTAATAACGTTACGCACCAAATGGCGGAAGCTCATTCTTATATGAAAAACATCCTTGCTGTACACGTAGTTTCACACGAGATTCTAAATGATAGAAAACTGCACAATTAATGACTTGTAATTTTCATCATAAACAGATTATTGAAGAGATAAAACACTTTGAGTCCATGGATTAGTTTTTGCAAATGTTTTAATACCTTGTTACAGTAAATGTAGCCAGCTTCCAAGGCTTCAGAAGACAATTAACTGTTTGTATTCATCGGAAATCAGATGCATGTACACTAAAAATTCGTCTACTTTGGCCTTCTTCACCTGCCAAGTATCAAATGACATTAGTTATAAAATTACGCGTAAGCCCCTTCCTCATGCTCCTTTCCTGATATTATTCCTTAAGTACAATGAAATAAATAAATAAACAATGAAACAAGAAAATGTCATAATTAACATGCAAATATAACGTAGATATTTTGGGTGTACCTGCCTCACTAGCCACTATCTGCATGAAAACATAAGTCATGTTATTTTTTAAACTCAATTCAATTTTCAATTGTATTCCTTACTCTGCAGTCTGTACATAGTAGTACCATATAGTACCATAGTACCACTAGAAAACCTGCACTAAATATGGACTTGGTTCAGAAAACCTGTGGCGGTGTCTGTCCCAGACTTTGTGGACGACCTGCCAGAGCGCCTTACCTGCAATTGACGTCCCCTAGACGTCACCTGTCGACTCACCTGACCCAGCCCTTATAAGG
>JAQGBX010003166.1:0-18051 GCA_034698745.1 Megaphyllum sjaelandicum
CGCACATCCACTTAGGTGAGTCTCTCCTATTTTTTTCAGACTTAGGAGACACTTAGGTGTCTGTGCGAACAAGGCTTAATTAAGTTTCCGCAACCATTTTTGTTTAATAACAGGTTTTAAGTTGACCATACACGAGGAAAGTTACATCTAGAAACTTGGCAATTTTAGGCGTGTCCAAAAAATCAAGCGCATATTTCTGAGCATTTTATTGATCATGGCTTAATTTAAAAAAGGAAAATTTCAAACTGGAAGTAATTAACTTCATTTTTTTTTATAATTGACAAATTAAAACATTTCATTTCTCGTAATTCACAATCTAAAAAACAAAACTTTTTGAACATATTTCCAGATATAACTTTCTTCGTTATGGCCGGCTTAATGTAATTTGTTACAGAAATTCTGTTTTGAGCCATTGGACTCAACGTCCACTTCTCTCACCATTAAGCGTATTTCTCCACTGACCAATCCACTCCTAGGCCGAACGTTCAGACATCACTCGGACCTCAAACGTGTCACGAAGTTTGAGCACGTTTTTTTAATATAGAAATACGTTTAGGAATGATGAAAGAATTTTTCCAACAACTTTCATTAAATAAAATTCGACATCATCACGTGGTCGGTAATATAAATATTCAGCAGTTGTTTTATTGAATACAACTTTCATTAATAGGCCTATCCATTGAAAATTGGAATTTTTACCCCCTTAAAAAATTTCACGAAATCCTGCAAAATTTCACAAGATCACACTAAAACTTTCTCGCGATAAAACTTTCGGAAAATTTGACGAAATTTCACGATATAACACTAAAACTTTCTCGCGATAAAACTTTCGGAAAATTTGACAAAATTCCACGAAATCCTGCGAAATTTCACGAGATAACACTAAAACACAAACACTAAAAAAATTAAAATTGTGAAGAAAATATTCTTAACTGCGTCCAAATAATTTTCGGCAAAACATTCGGCAAAACCTCTCAGATTTCAATCACTCTACTTTTTTTCAAGTAAAATTGTCAATAACGAAAAAATTATGAATATTTTAGGAGAATTTATCTCTCGATTGAATTTGTATCCGCAGGTAACTCCATGGATCGTCAGCGTAAAACATTTAATCCACATCTAGCCAACGATCAATCTTCTTCCCAAACGCCTCTAGGAAAAACGACCAAGTCAAAAGGTACGTACATAAAGTAAAAACTTGTACACTGGTTAAATTGCGAGTTATTTAATTTCATACAAAAATTTATATAAGAATAAACACGAAATGCACGCTCCAATAACGTAGAGCGGAGACATTACTATTTCTGGCCGTGGCATTTCGTAATTACATCAACAACTGTCTACAAAAGTGCAAAATTCATTTGCGTAACAAACCCCGTTAAAGTTTTAGTTCACCTAAAGTGCATTATAAATACTCAAATTCCCCGATGAATCGTGTTGCCTCGATGACGGTTTTTACTCTTTACGTTTCTGCTGCGCTTCGTTCAAAAATCTTATAACTTCCGGAGACTGCATCAATTCCTGCGATAAAAAGGAATAAATTAAAAGATATTTCAACTTGAGCATTTTGTTTTATGTGGGCGAGGATTAAAAATGTGTCGAGAAAATTGCTAGCGAAACATTTACCGAAACGTCATGCCATCGCAATTTCTAAGAAATTCCGAGGAAATCCGTGCCGTCGGATCGATGCCACTTAAGATCGTGCAATAATTGCACTCGTTCAATTTGAGTTTTAACTTTTATAAAACCGTGCGAGCTGACCTTTTCTGGCATCTTCATTCGGAAAGATCCAACTGATGGGTGTGGTACATTCCAGTAAATTTTATTTCAGAGTTTCGTTCTACCATGAATTGGATTTTTACAGATTTGAAATTGCTGGAATTTCCGAGCTTCGTGGCTCTGCAATTATTGATCAAAATCTGCATTTTAACAGCGCAAAACCCATTTCGACTCGAAAACTCGCCAACGTCCGATGGAAAGTAGCCTCTCTCGAAGAGATGGGCGAGCTGAACTTCCGTCGAGTTCTCGAGTCAAAACGCGTTTTTGATGTTCAAATGCCAAGTTTGGGCAACAATTTTCTAGCCATAAAACTAGAAACGTCGGTAATTTCTAGCGTGACAAAAATCCAGCTCTAGTCGAACGACGATAGCGTCGGGCTATTTAACGGTCAATTCACGGTAGATCAGATATTTCCGAATCGCTGAAACTCTGGCGATCGATTTCTAACAAAACTTGCAAAACTTGACCGGGGCTTTTAGTTCGGTTTGCACCCATCCCTCAGTCTCCAACCGGAACCGCAGCACGGTTGGCAAATCGTATTCCACCGTGGAGTCAACAAAACGAGATTTTCACGTGATCGGGCACAATTTTTGAACCTCCAACGTCACCTTTCAGGGAATTTTTCCTACAAAGGGCCCCACACCCCAAGAGGGATCTTTAACGTGCATAGATCAAACGGGGTCTACACGGGACCTCGGTTTAAACTCGTCCGAAAGAGCGCCACGCGGAGAATTTTTCACATCCTAAAAATTCTCGCAGACCTCGACCGGGGAGCAAACCCCGCTAGAAACCTCGTGTGGTTTCAAGATTCAAGGCATGGTCAGTGATGAGGAGTGAACCCTTACAACGACTCTCGATAGAACCAAACAAGAGACGGGACAGAATCGCTACGGATTCGGACTTTCAAAATTCCCGACATTTCCCTGACACGTCCTTAGCAACCCTGCGGGAAGTGTGGGAGAGAAGAAATTAAGAAAGGAAGCACGGTCATGGCCGATTTTAGGAACCGGTGCAGCATTTTCCTGGAAATAAGTGTGGAAAGCCCCAGGTTTCAAACCTGGATCCCCCGAAGGTGAGGTTATACACACATATTACGTACGCAATCTGACTCGAGCCACTGACAGCTAGTATAAGGTTTGGCACGCAGTCAGTTTCGTCTATAATTACCCGTTTCTTCTCGTTTAAAACTTCGTCCAAAATGGAGTTGTTGAGCGAGGACAAGGAGTCTGCCATGATGATGCCTGCAGCCTGGGGGTGCAGCTGCACGGGTGAGGGGACGAAACCTCGGGGCTCGTTGCAGCTAGTATCGTCTTTTTCCACCTTGATGTTTTCGACGGCCAAAGGAACCACCAAATTCATGTCCTCGTCAGCTCGCGGCTCCGAAGTGGTCACTTCTCGGCCGGTGCTCGTGGATGCTACTGTCTGCTGATGACCATCTCCCGGTGCGCTGGCCATCTTGCTCTGGATGTGGACGAAAAGTAGATGCTTGGCCTTCGCGAGTCCCTCCGAATCCATCATGCTAGTGGACAAATTGAATTTCCATTGTGAAAACGAGACATTGTACTTAGCCTGGTCATCTTATCTGGGTCCGTTTTCGAACAAACTTTCCATCTTTGGACAGTCGGACTCCTCGCTAATCGACCACTTTATCTTATCTCGTCCTATTTTTCATTTAGCAACCTCTTTGCGAAATCACATTTGCCAGCAGGGGCGCGCGAAACAATAGCACGAGACGGGGGAATTTCGAAATAATTTTAAATTAAGGGAAATTTTGATACGCGTTGTTTCAAAGAATACAATCGACTATCGTTTTTACGAACCTTTAGGGACCCTTTCCTGCCCTCCCCAAACACGCACCAAATTTCGTAAAATAGATTCCCCCATCCTCACCCTTACACAATCGAAAGGTAGGTCCTAAATCCAACCTATTTTTGGAAAATTCTCCTTTCCTTGGAAGGAACACGATATACCCACCGAATGACGAATTTAGTTCGTAAATCGGAATGAATGTGTTATTTGTAGCTCGCAACTCGGAGCGAAAATTATAACTACAGGGTTCCCCCAAACCTGGAAAAGTCAGGGAAGAATGTTTTATTTTGAAAAAGTCAGGAAAATTCAACGCAGTCATGGCGATCCAAAATTAATACTTCTACAAGGTTAGCTCAAGGCCCATTTCAGAGTTTAAATGTACACAATTTACCACGTTTTCTGAGTATTAAGTAGCAAAATTTTCAACGTTTTCAGAGTACAAATTTTCCACATTTTCCGAATGCAAAATTTAAAAAAATATTTTTAGGTTTTAATTTTGAGAAATATGTCGTGATTTCACGTGTCATTGGTCAGGAAAAAGTCAGGGAAGTTAAAAATGAAATTTCTGGGGGGAACCCTTCATTAGTTCTTGTTTTTTAAGGCACTTTTACGTGGACCAACGCGATAGTTCGTAAAAAAACGTTGTATTCTTAAATAGGAAGTACGTAAAACGCGAGTCGACTGTGCCAGTCTTTTTTAAAAAATGCGTAATGCATTAACTACAGTATTTTTTATGAAACGTATTAGCTTTACCGCGCTAAAAGAAGCTAACTTTAAAATATTTCAGACGAGTGTTTTAGCGATCTATTCTCCGTGAAAATTTCTTCGAAAACTGTTTTTTAGGCACTTGACATTTTCGATAATTGCGGAAATGTTATTATTAGGATTTGGACATTTGACGTTTGGAAATTTCCCCACGGGTTAATATATTTCATGAATTTTTGAAAAAGCGCCCTCTGTAATCAGAATTTGCAAAAAAGTCAAAATAACAAAATAAAGCATCGATTTACTTAAAATTAACGGGTGGTGAGAAATTTCCAAATGGGAAACTTCCAATTCCTATTAGTCAGAATCGACAAGAAGAAAACATGGCCGAGCTTCAACTACGGAATCTCACTAAGACGAACTCGCTTAATGCGTCGAATTAATGAAGTTTGACCGATTTCCTCGAGATTTCGTCCGCGTTGATGTACATGTATATCGCGGTAAAAACGTGGATATATAACCTTTGGCAAATCTTTCGCTTTTTCGCACCCCTCCGTAGTGGGAGCATGGGCGGGCTGGTCGAGGCAAATTTCGATCGTTTGGAAGTACGTTTTTCGGGGGATTCCGGAACACTACTTTCGCCGATTTCGAGGAGGAGCTCTTCGAGGCATTTTTTGACCTGCTCCAAGATCTCGAGCGTCTCGTCTTTCCTTCCGGTAGTTTTTTTCTTAGCCCAACCCGACATCCTCGCGGATTCCTAACATCCGATTTTCCCGAATAAGTGCCGTCACCGGCATTTTATACGAAAATTTCCATCGTAGTGACCTTCGAATCGAGGATTCTGGAAAAAAAATGACATCGTCCAGGGTCCATCTTCCGGAATGAAATCGGACTTATGGCGATCGAGGGAAATTCAAATTGGGATATAATTACAAATGTGTTACAATAAATAGGAATGCAGACGCTTCAAGGTCCGAGTTTACGAACGTCGCAACCTAGATAATGATTTTAATATTATTTCTCAAGAAAGGCTCGATCATCATGCATCCTTTACGAACAAATTTCCAGATATACTGTACATGTACTTCCAGAATAGAAAATGATCCTATTATGAGCAACTTATTTACGGCAAGATTTAACGTCATAAAGGAGGTTATACGCGACGAAAGTTATATCTGCAAACTTGGCAATTTTAGGCGTGTCCGAAAAGTCAAGCGCATATTTCTTAGCATTTTACTAACCGTCATGGCTTTTAAAAAACGAGATTTCAAACTGAAGGTAATTAGACTTCATTCATGTTTTTATGTCATTAAGTCGTAAAATCTTCGCCAGCTAGTGCCGCATGCCGTGCTGGTTTATTGCATTTTCAAACCTTACAGTGTGTTTTACTCTCGTAACTGGATCTTGCCGAGCTTACGAAATAATTGGAATCAGAACGTTTGAACAATATTGCATTCAAATTTTCCCGCGCAGTGTTACTGCTGCATGTTATCAAATAAAAATTACTTCGGAGTGATTCCCAAAAATTAACTCGCATTATTTATTAGGACCAATCGTCCCAATAACCACTAACGTCAAATTCTTTTTCACAGGTTAAATTACTCCCCAGTACATGCACGTTATTTTCGGATTTTTAAACTCGCCGCCAATTCACCGAGATTCGAGTTTCATGTTAGCAGCGCCACCGGTGGCATTTTCAGTTCGCATCCGAAGGCACGACCCATATTCGAAACAGCAGCCGGCTGAATCTCGCTAAAACCCGCGACGGCCGAATTTCAACATCGAACACGCGTTATTCGCGAGTTTACGATCGAAAGCGTCGGTCGCCGATCTATTTCCGAGCTAAAAAACCGCGCTGACGCTATTTCCTCGGCGTATTATCGCTCCTCTTCGGCGATGCGAGTTTGAATAATTCATGGCGCCAAACGGGATTTCCGAAAACCACAAAAGAATGACATAATCGGAAAAAAAAGCAAGATGGCGGATAACAGGTGGAATGTGCGCGAGTCGCGAGCCGTGAATGGAACGTGGAATTAATTACAAATCCAGTGGCGCAAATCAACAGTTTGGTTCAAAAGCGTGGAAATAGCGTGCGAATTTGCGTGTTTGCAAAAACGTCGGACAAGGTAAAACTTAGCGTTATTTATTTCAAGTTTAACTCGGTCTAGTGTGGTGTGGTTGGTATACGGTACCGCTCACCCGCCAAACCCTGAAACACGTACAGTTCGAAAGTGTGTGTGCCTCGCCTTGCCTAGCTCGCTCGAGCCAAAATCATCTTAATTTCCCAAAAGGGTAAATGGCCTAGTTGTTTACTGTTTGTTTCCTTTTCTGATCGATGTTGAGACTGGAGAAACTGTTGATCCGCGATCATGCGAGGGTAAAGGTCGCTAGTTATCGTATAATGTTTCAAAATTTGAATTTTGAGGAACACTCGCTTTCTCGTTTTCCATCGATGTAAAATCGCCACGCTTTTGTATTTTCTCGCGATTTTCCTCCTCCGAAAGCTCGATTTTGGAAATGGGCGGCGAGGAAATGGCAAATTCATTAATTAGCCAGTGCGTTTTCGGGTAATTTCATCCCTTTCAGATCCAGCTGTGATATGAAATTCTCACCAAATTATGAAATGGAATGTCAGTGTTCTATTTCGCGCGTTCTACGGTTTATAGAACCAGAACGTGCGCGTGAAATGGAATGGATCGAATGGAATAATTTTATGTAGAACAACTTGCAGATTCAAATGCAATGTATTTTTAGGACGATGTCTGCTTATGCAAAACGTGTTTTTCATGCGGATTACATTTTAATTGGTGTGATCGTGTCTGGTTCCATAGATGAAATTCAGGTTCGTATCATTGATGTCAACAAAATTTGGTCTGCCTCTGATATGCAAATGGCATAACCTGAATCCAACCAAAAAACTGAATACATGTATTGCAGAGAATGATTTCTGCCAATGCTATAATTTGACCAGATTCTCACCAAAATGATGACAGGGTGACCAACAAAAGTTCAGATGGTGCTACTTGCGAGAGACCGACGTGGTTATTAACAAAATCCATATTGTAACAACTCTGAACAACCTGTAGCATCGCCTAAACTGCGGCAGACGTTTGTTTATCAGAACTTGATCGAAACTCGTAATATTTGCTCGAACTATTTTTTCGCGCATCTTTCTAATTGTACATTCTACTACGTGTTGTATATTGTAGGTGTTATTTTTGGCGCACATTTTTCTATACCTTTTTTGGCATAATATGCTAGCCAGTTGAGGAAAGTTCAGGGAAGTCAGGGGAAAAAAGTAGTCGTGGAATTCATGGAAATGTCAGGGAACTTTATGAGTGGTCAGGGAAATTTTCCCACATTAAAGCAAAATGCCATCCATGCACTAGGTCTGCTAACATGCAGCTCCATCCCCAATCCTCTTCAGCTAGATTGGTAACAAAATCTAGTGTTTTGCCAATCTTCTCATTGCAATTGTTATTTTATTTTTTATTATCACAAAAAAAATTGATATGCATTAACGACTAAGTTTTGGTCAGGGAATTTTGGATTTTAGTCAGGGAAAAGTCAGGGAAATGGAAAATGAAAATTTTGTGGCCACCCTGTCTAAGAATTCGTTAGTTATTATAATATTGGTTTATTCAGCAATGAATAGGAGTGGATGTAGTTAACAAAAGTTTCAAGAATATTGATGTAATTTCAAGAATATTAGGCCTATTTACAAATTTCACATTTCTCATTTTCTACTCATTGTTTCGTAGTCACTTAATCCTTATTCATATTCCCATATAGGTTTCTATAAATGCATCATCAGCTTGACTGGGATTTAATAAATAATTTACGTTTGTAGGATTTATTTTATAATAATTTTTTTTTTCAAAAGTATCAATTTGGAGGCTTATTCTTTAATTGCTTCCTAGCAGGCACTTATTTTGAGTTTTCCATTGCTCCCGGGGGGAGGGGGGACAATATTGCCCATTTTGGAAATCACTGGTCCATATTAGCAGAAAGTAGCACAACGTACGTTCGAGTTGTCTAAATGTCTTTCGCCTCATTTAGGAACCTAGTTTTCCAGCCCAGGTTGATCCGGGAACGAGCTCATTTTCCAGTTTTCAATTTTTGTCCACCCAAGTGTTTTTCTGCCTGTTCATCCTAATCGTTTCATAAATATTAATCGTGTGACATCTACCTGGCTGGGTTCCAAACTAGGATCCGAATGACCCGGAATTGGCAAGTAGGCTACCGTCAAACTATAGGTATATTTCTGGTGCTGAAAAAGTTGTCATTTTTGCGATTATTTCCTAGGAGACGGGAAATCAAATCGAAGAGCAATTTGAATCTTAATTCGTTGCCTGTTACCCTGCCTACTCTGGTTTTTTATTTTATTAGGACCTGTTAGGAGTAGGCCTACATGCTCTAGGGTGTCTCTATATAATGTAGGATCAGCAGATTAGTCATAAATCAAACGCTCGAGTTGATTTTGCTATCGATCGAATTACGACGAATTACTGTTTGCTTTTTTTTTTTTAAATCAAGCTTACGAGATTTGATATGTAAGCCGGCTGATTATCCCGCAGTTTTGGTGCGGCGTTTCTACGCCTCGATAAAAATTCCGGCGGGAGACTGGTGAAACCGGATATAACGAAGCTGAATCGCCGACAAAGTAGTTGCTTTTTGCACCGAAAATAAGGGAATTAAGATATGTCGTTCGCTTTTCGAATATAACGAATTTTATTTTAATGTCAGGCAAAAAGATGATTGTTATTTATGCGTTAGATTTACACTTATATTCGATAGTAGCTTTAAATGAACATACAGTAGCTCTAAGTACAGTAAAACCTGGAAAAGTGACCACCTTTGAATGGTGACCATTTGTTTATGTTGACCACTTTTCAGTCAGAGTATTGGTTTTTCTAGTGTAGCCTTCGTTTCCTGCATGAAAATCTTCATATAGTGACCAACATTGCGTTTTTTTTGGTGGTCACTCTTAACAGGTTTTACTGAGTAGCTTTTGAAGTATCATCAGTCTTGTTATTGATCCATCTCGTAGGGTTAAAAGTAATTTTATTCGGCTATAACGAATTTTGTGCTAAAGTAAAGTATTTGTTTCATTCGGGTAAGAAATTTCACCACGCACGGATTCAAATAATTTTATTTGTATTTTAATTTTATTATCTGCTTAGTTTAATTTAGATATGACGAACATTTTTTCCATGACCATTCGTTCAACCGCAGTTGCGTTAGTTTGGATATTACGAAGTTTCGACCTGCATGCATGTAGGCTACATCTCGTAAGCCCACCCCTGCACCGTTTAGTCACGCAATCTTATTACATGTACGCCCTATAGAAATGTTCGTAGTACATGTTTCCGATATATTCAGTCGAATTTCATAGCAAAAACGCGCCATTTGCAGTGGTTTCGTTATACCAGACTGTCCTCGTAGTCCATTCTTGAAGCAGGGATATTCAAAATGACATTGCAGTTTATGCAATCGTTTTACCCCCTTATCGAAGTTTTCGCAGTATCAGATATACATGTATCAAAAACGCGTACATGTAATTTGCGTGTATTTTTTCCCCTTCGCTATATCCGAGGTTTCGTTATACCACACTGTCCTCGTAGTCCATTTCTGAAGCAGGGGTACTCAAAATGACATTGCAGTTTATGCAATCGTATTGCCCCCTTATCGAAATTTGGCAGTATCCGAGATCCAGTAGAATTTCGTAGCAAAAACGCGTCATTTGCAGTTTTTTGGCTTCGCTATATCCGGGATTTCGTTATCCATGCAGGCTGCCCCCGTAGTCCAAATCCGAAGCTTTATACCGAAGTAGGCATCATCGTTCGCTTCATCTAACCGGTTTTTTTTCTGTTGTTGCGGGGGATCGATGAGCACGGTTGCTAACAATTTGGGAAAATATCCACGTATTATAGGAATGCGTGAGACATCTGTTTGAAGCGGCCGGGCTCACCTACCTTTTTGCCCTCTCCAAATTCGTCAAGGTCGTTCGAAAGAGAGAGTGAGAGAGAAAAAAAAACAATGAATGAAAACCAACGAAGCTAAGTATTTATGGGAAATAACAAACAGACGTTTATATCGCCAACGAAAATAAGGGTGTTAGTCATGGCGATCGAGAGAGAGGCTAAACGCCGGGGTCGGGGGGTGAGGGGGTCTAGACCCGGGTCCGTTGAAACTCCCACGCCAAAATTATTCGTAGGAAATAAGAGTTGCGAAATTGTAATTAAAAGCTGGAAAACAGGATACAATTGGAGGCACACGCCGTGTGGATATGCGTGCATGGACTTGACACACATACATTATTTTCGTTTTTGTTTAAAATGGGTGCTCCGAAATGAATGGCCACCCAGCGTGCTTTTCTAGGTCTAGGCCCCCGCGTTAAGTAACGTTGCCTAATTTATGGAAAGCGTAACGGCTTTTGTTTAATTCAGTCCTGATTTTATCTCGTCTCGTTCGAGTGGCGCGACGTGGTTTTGGAAATGATGTACTCGAAGCTAATCTCGAGTTTGGATTCAATTCTAGATGAGTTATGGCATCGCTACATTATGTGCAGAACTTATTTCAGGGTTCCCCCAAACCTGGAAAAGTCAGGGAACCTGAAAATGACCGGGAAAAGTCTGAGAAGAATGGTTTATTTTGAAAAAAGGCAAGAAAATTCAACGCAGTCATGGCGATCCAGAATTAGTACTTCTACGAGGTTATCTCGGGGCCCATTTTCCGAGTAGAAATTAATTTGTAAAAAAATTCCACATTTTTGGAGTACAAATTTATACAATTTACCATGTTTTCGGAGTACAGATTTGCAAAATTTTCCACGTTTTCCTTTACAAATTTGCCTAATTTACCACGTTTTCTGAGTATTAATTTGCAATATTTTCCACGTTATCGGAGTATAGAAGTGTGCAACATTTTTCACAATTTCCGAGTACAAATTTGAAAAAAAAAATTTCTGGGGAACCCTGAGTGGGTTTATGCCCTGGGATTTAACACCCATTTTCTGGTCATTCTTGGCACGTCAACTTTCAACGTTGATACTAATTAAAAACGTTTTGGCGCGCATGCGCCTTACTTGAACGCGCCGAAACGCTATAGGCCTAATAATAAAAATAAATTTGGTCGTGTAATTAGTTCACTTTGTTTCCATCTCCGAAAACTCGAGGATGTTAAATCTCATTAACAGCAATCGCAGATCTAATGATCCACGTCCTTGGGTATGGATTCGGATACATGTAATACGCATGCATGAAACGAATGAATTTTCGAGGTACCGAGCATTCGCGCTAGGTTACGCGAAAACTAATTTTTGTTAATACATTGTATCGAGAAAGGTACAAGGTGATTTCCCCTTGGTCAGGGGAAATTTGTTTTACTTTAAAACTCTGGAAAAGTTAGGGAAGCTGAAAATGAAATTTCTGGGGGAACCCTGGTTATAATTGGGAAATTCCCCGGTAAGTTGCCGCACCTTTCCAATGGGGTTCATCCAGACCTGGAACACCTGGACAAGTCAGTGAAGAATGGTTCATTTTCAAAAAGTCAGGGAAATTCAACGCAGTCACGGCGATCCTTGAGATTCAGTAGCCATTTCCGAATAGCTTTGTTTATTCTGTAATGTTATGTCGAGATTGTTGAAATACACTGCATGGTGCGTCAGTTTTTACTACTTTTTGTTTATTTTTTTTTATTTCTACGGCATTTCGGAACATACCAACGTGGAGGTTTTCAGTGTGGTTCGCCGACCCCTGGAGGTCCTCTCGACTCTTTTACAATTGTTTTTCACCAAAATATTTGCATACTGAGACTCCCACCATCTTAATTTCTCTCACGAGTGTAGAGTCGAGTGGCCCGGAAGCTACGTGACTTACAATGACGTCAGCGTCCGAACAGATGGAAGTTTCGTTCGAGTGAATCTGATCGTAAATGGCGGATGTTTAGATGACATCGTTGCCTTAATGTCGAAAGGCTCGGACTGATCTTCGATCTTGCAACTTTTCTACGAGGGGTGTTCAATAAGTCAGCTCTCCGCAGTCATTAAGAAAAAACAAAAAAAAAACGGCTTTATGGATTTTAATGAAATGTTTTGGAAAAATTCTTCCATTATTCCTGAACAAATTTCAGCATATACGTATCAAAAATGGCGAGTGCTTAAAATTGGTGCGCAAAGATGGAGTCCGAGGATATATAATTGTAGTGGCTCAGGCGGCGTTTTTTTTATGCAGGGTTCCCACAGACCTCGAAAAGTCATGGAAACGTAAGGAAAGGTTGTTTCATACTTCTACAAGGTTAGCTCAGGACCCATTTCAGGTGCAAATTTGCAAAATTTTCCACGTTTTCCGAGTGCAAATTATCAAAATTCTCTAGGTCTTCAGAGTACAAATTTGCAAAATTTCCACGTTTTCCGAGTACAAATTTTCCACATTTTCCGAGGAAAAAATTGCAAAATTGCCTACTTTTTCCGAGCACAAATATTTAACATTTTCCTAATACAATATTTCAAAATTGTCGTTATAGTACATGTATATAAATTTAAAAAAACATTTTCCAGTGTCAATTTTTCACGTTGTCATTGGTCAGGAAAATTTTTTTAAAACCTGGCAAAGTCAGGGAAGTTGAAAATGAAATTTCTTGGGGAATCCTGTAAATATAAACTTTTGAAGGCATTTCAGGAACAGAAATGCGAATGATTGCGGTAACTTAACGAGCAGTCCTCGAATTTCCCGCAAGTGTCATTTCTTTTGTCATACATTATTCAACGGCGAATTGAGTACATGTACATGTAATCATGTTGAAATGTTTATTTTTTTATGTTTTATTTTCGTTGAATTCAATTTTCCGCGACGTAACAGCTGTTCAACTGGGATTAATTTCAGCAGCCATTTTGGATCACGACGTCGTTTCAATTCATTTCTTATCCTGGATTTTTGTTCTCGGACTTTCGGTTCACTCTTCGTTTCGTCGCAACATGGGAATGGGTCGGATATGAGCGACACGACAAACCATCCTAACCAACAGTTATAATGACACTTTTTACAGTTATGTCACTAATTGCGGGACGTGACGCGTGACGAATGACAAAACCAACATTGCACGCATGGGGAAAATGTGTTGTCCATGATGAGCCTGAGGGGTGTAATAACAATTTAAATATAGGACATTATACCCAACACTTAATTTCGTAATTATTGTCTGCCTAAGTGTTCCACGGACCAAATGTTGAAAGCAGGAAGTACGCGAATATAGACGACGACCCCGACCAACAATTCGTGGCAAATTTTGAAAAATACCTTATTGTTGTTGCTTCTGTTGTTATCACTGTCTCGGTAAGTTTGTTGTGAAAAGAAACTTTGTGTAGGTAAAATTGGGCTTCAATGGGGGCTAGCATTAACACTCGAATGAGGAATGTTTCTCTCGATCCCTGAAGGGAATGTTTTGAAAAATAATGCTATTGTTACAGTAAAAAATGTATTTCGTGCCTATAGGTATATAGAGTGTAAAGTGGTGGGGAAAAAACAACGAAAACACTCTTTAAGTTATCAGAAGTTGCAGACAACTCCTTCGTTTAAGTTTTCTTGTCAGATATGACATTATGTACAGAAGTTATTCCAGGGTTCGCCTATATGGACCTAGAAAACCTGGAAAAGTCAGGGAACTTGAAAATGACTTGGAAAAGTCAGGGAAATTCAACGCAGACATAGCGATCCAAAATTAATACTTCTACAAGGTTAGCTCAAGGCCCATTTTCCGAGTACAAATTTGCAAAAAAATTCCACGTTTTCGGAGTAACGATTTGCAAAATTCCACGTTTTCCGAGTACAAATTAGCAAAATTTCACACGTTTTTTGTGTACAAATTTTGAAAATTCTCTAGGTTTCCCCGAGTACAAATTTTCCACATTGTCGTTAGTAAATTAAAAAAAATATTTTCCAGTTTCAATTTTGGAAAATGTCTGTTTTTCACGTTGTCACTGGTCAGGGACATTTTTTTAAAACCTGTAAAAGTCAGGGAAGTTAAAAATGAAATTTCTGGGGGAACCCTGTGTAGGTGGTAGGGTGATAGGTTGAGTCATGGACACAATGTAAATTGCAAAAGCCAGTAAACAGGGTACCCCCAGTCCAGTCCTGGAAAACCTGGAAAAGTCAGAACTTACAAGCTCAGGGTCCATTTGCAAGTTTCATTCTTCTCGAGCATAAACTCGCGAAATTTTCAACCTTTTCCGATGACATCTTTGCATCATTACATCTTTACAACATTTTCCACGTTTTCCCGGGAGTACGAATCTTTTAACATTTTCAACTGTTTTTGAGTACAGAATCGCAAAATTTTCCACAGTTGAGGACACATTGACAAAATTCTCCACCTTTTCACAGTGCGAAACTTTCAACATTTTCCGAATGAAATTTTTTTTAAAGTTTCGGACGTCTGAATGGGAGAGCCCATTTTTGCGGACGTCCTTGTTGAATGGCCCCTAGCTTATTTGAAGTAGTTTCAAGCGTTAATCTCCGAATTTCTCATCGAACATCTATTTAAATGTAGTTTTCGGTAATGAAAAAGCACTTTTGAGCGCTATTTTTCATTTGGAAATAAGTATCTCGCGAAAAAGAAAATCACGAATTTGCCAATATATACATAACGCGTCAGTTGCGAGGAAATTAAACCGTATAATTGCAGTTCAACAAACTTAATTTCGTAGTTTAAATACACGTGAAATTACGCACGAGTTAATTAGTGTGCCCTAGAAATTTACTTCCTCGTATAACCCCTTTAAACACCAATCTCAAGGGACGTCAACATTTGTTCGGTTAAAACAAAACACGATTTCAACGATAAGAACTAAAGTTTGATCGAAGTTTGCAAGAATTTCCCGTTAAAACCTGGAAAGGTCAGGGAACTTGAAAATGACCTGGAAAAGTCAGGGAAGAATGGTTTATTTAGAAAAAGTTAGGGAAATTCAACGCAGTCATGGCGATCCAAAATTAATACTTCTACATGTACAAGGTTAGCTCAGGGCTCATTTTTCGAGTAGAAATTTGAAAATTTTTTTCCACGTTTTCCGAGTACAAATTAGCAAAATTGTCGAACGTTTTCCGTGTACAAATTTTCAAAATTCTCTAGGTTTTCCGATTACACATTTTTCACATTTTCCGTGGACAAAATTGCAAAATTTCCCAGTTTTTCCGAGCACAAATTTTTAATATTTTCCGAATACAAAATTTTCATGCGATTTTTAAATTTATAAAAAAAATTGTTGATTTTCAAAATTGTCGTTGGTAAATTTAAAAAAAAAACATTTTCCAGTGTCAATTTTTCACGTTGTCATTGGTCAGGGAATTCTGGAAAAGTCAGGGAAGTTTTAGATGACATTTCTGTGGTAACCCTGTAATTTGAACATTTTTATTTGTTAATGTTTCAACATTTCTTTTTAGACAGTTTTGCAATTTTTGAGTCAGACACATTTTTGTTACTCTTCTGCGAATTATCGATGATTTTAGAATGTCGAAATTTTATCGTTGTCGAAAACCATAAAAAGTAATAATTATTGGCACGAATTGTGATCGTTGCTCATAACTAATTCAACTCGTTTATGGAAGTAGGACATAGACGCAATTTTCCGACAACTGTCAGTCTGTTGGTTGTTGTGCCTGGAGAGTGGAAAGTGCTCTTCTGAAAAGCAGTCCACTTAACTTTCCAATTTCCAGGCTATGACTTTGTCCTATAAAAAAAAACGCTATTTCGACCTCTAAAAACGGTAGGCCTCGTTTAAAATTCTGACCGCGAAGCAACTTTCCACGGTTATCCTGTACGAGTTTTTAAATTTTGTTGTTTTTGCGACCCACCTGTTTCGTTGTTATTCATAGTTTGTGGCGAAATGGTCGCAAACCTGTTCGCAAAAAAGTCGCTAAAATTCAGGTTGCCGAATTACGGTAGTTTATAACGTAGGCTGCATCATTGACATGCATCTAGGTCGTGATTTTATTTTTATTAAATCGATCTTAAGATAAGGATGAAGTTGCTGGACGGCTCTTGATGGTTGCCTTGTTTGAAATCAACTCGAGATGGAATATGGTCAGGTATATACTGTATGTCTTAGGTTAGTTTCGAGAAATGTCTTAGTTTAATTTAAAGCGATTTATAATTCGGATATGAATATCCTGAAAACTAGTACTTGCGATTGAATGGTTTGGCAGGGTTTCTCGATCCAGACCTGGAAAGTCCAGGAATTTGAAAATGTGTGGAAACGTCAGGGAAGAATGGTTTATATTGAAAAAGTCAGGCAAATTCAACGCAGTCATGGCGATCCAAAATTAATATACTTCTACGAGGTTAGCTCAGGGCCCATTTTCTAACTTTAGAAAAAGTCAGGACAAATTTTCAACAATTTTAGAGGACAAATATGCAAAAATTTCTGTTTCTGAGGACAAATTTACAGAATGTTCTACTGTTTCCTAGGACAAGTATGCAAAATGTTCTACTGTTTCCTAGGACAAATTTGCAAAATTTTCCTAATACAAATTTGTATTTTTTTTTTAAAAAAAAGTTCTTGTTTATTTTGAATTCGTTTTCCTATTTTCCGACATATTTTTCAAAATATCGATGTAAAAGAAACCTGGAAAAGTCAGGGAAGTTGCTTAAAAAATTTCTGGGGAACCCTGTTTAGTCAGTAGTGTCTTGTTAGACTGATTTTTAAAAAAATCATCCTTTTTGCAGTTTTTTTTCCCTGTTTTTATGTCCAGTCGCGAATTTAACAAGCTTTTATTTGGGCTACTCAGAAGCTATACGCGTGCCACTTTTGGCAGTCGTGAGTCACGTGTGCCGTATGGGTTAAAAATAGCGATAACCTCGAGTGAATTTTGAGTACCCCTATATTATGCTACGATGTAACTTTTCAATAAATCTGCGGTTGTTGTTAATGAGATTTAACGCACTCAAGTGGTCGGAGATAGAAACAAAGTAAACTAATTACACGACCAAATTTATTTTTATTTTTATAACTACGTTCAAGTAAGGCGCATGCGCGCCGAAACATTTTTAATTAGTATCAAGGTTGAAATTTGACGTGCCAAGAACTGACCAGAAAATGGGTACTCGTATAAAACTCGTTTACGTCAGTGCAAATTGTGAGGTATTTGTGATTTTCGAGAGACGTTATTTTAAAGAATTTTTAATATATATTTAATAATTTTTATCCGAGATCACCGACGTTTTATCTTTCAAAATATTGAAAGTATTTATGATGGCGGCATGTTTGACAATTTATCGTTGAATGATTTTTTTATATATAATCTGACGTGCCATTCATTTTAGGTATCAAAACTGGGTACTGTACTAGGCCTATACATTTTGTTAGTTATTTTTATTTAAATGATAAGTGCCAATTATGATAGCCCGTATTGAGCTTAATCTTGCTTAATTCGATAAACTATTATCTACGGTGGCTCATAAGGACAAACACTCCCCAAACGAAAACACTCCCCAATTGAAAACACTCCCCAAATGAAAACCCTCCCCAATTAAAAACACTCCCCAAATAAAAACACTCCCCAATTGAAAACACTCCCCGATTGAAAACACTCCCCAATTGCTTAAAAACACTTCCCAAAGTTTTTAAAACGGAAATAGGTGCTGCCACCTATTTCCGTTTTAAAAACTTAAGAAAAAAAACACTCCCCAAAGTTTTTAAAACGGAAATAGGTGGCAGCACCTACCATGGTGCTGCCATCTATTAGATAAATGATAAAGTTAAGT
>JAQGBX010003167.1:0-18050 GCA_034698745.1 Megaphyllum sjaelandicum
AAAAAAAAATGAATTTACCAATGGTAAAAAACGGGCATAGGTCTATGCATAATAATATACTCGTCATTTTAATATTTTTTCGAGACGACCTATGACCCTGTCCCTCTATAGGGTCCTAGCCCTCCGTTTCGTTTCGATCGATACATTGTATTAATAATCCACCTGGTAGCCATTGTTGAAGAAATCCGTTGTGACGGAGGTAGGGGTAGAAGGGGAGCAGGTAAGGGAGGGTCCAAAATTCCCCCAAAAAATCTGGGTCTCAATGGACCCAGGTGACCCAGGTGAGGGGTTATCGCGTTTAATCTATTATAATTCGGGCACGAGCGCGCGCTATCATAATAGACCCCGCCAGCCATTGTTGTTTGCGCGGGGGGAGGGTTCCCTGCCTGCCCACATGCACGCACGCACATGGACCCCGACCTTTCAACCCAACCCTGGTGTTGGCCTTCAAGAGCTGGCTTCTGGTGTTTATAACTTTTTTTCCATGTGTCTTGTTGGGTTTTTATATTTTATAAGCGTTAACACTGATTTTGGAACCACAGGACTTTGGCCTCTTACCATTGGTCACTGGCATGTCATCACATCAGTTCAGCTAGCATGGAGATCACAATTTGCATCCAAATCCATCGTATCCACTTCATTTGGTCAATATAGAATTGACACATTAAGTGTAGGCTACGAGTGGATGCATGGATCGAATGATCAAGTATTTTGAGGTGTCCAAAGATTGTGTTAACAATTGGTCAAAGTCTGTTACATGATGAAGTCTTTATGTACAAGTATATAGACAGTTAGGTTTTTCATAACTTCCAGGCGCTGTTTAAGCGTCTCAGGTTAATACTGCATGGACGAACCCTGTGAGGATGTCCATAAGGTGCAGTGCTCATAGGGTCAGTTGACCGTAGATGATTGATCATCTCGAGCAATTAAACCATTAATTACTTTTGGATATCTAGGCTGTATTACAATTGTATATATATATCTGACCTAGGGGTAGTAAAATACATTTAACAAACTCGCATGGATGTCAAGGCTAACCAAAAGGCGTTGACCATCATCATCGTCAACCATGAGCGCAATGCCCGCGTTGGTGACACAAAAAGGAACCAATGGTGCTCCTGCAGCAGATATCGATCGTGTTGTCGGTTTTATAACTTAAGCAGCCCATCGTCACTCATCTACCCATCCCAGGCTTGGGACCGGCAACATTAGTGAAATACTTCAACGCGCGTGGCTGGGAAAACCATGAAAAACCTAAATCAGAATAGCCGACCCGGGAATCGAACCCACGTCTACCGAATGCGAGACGAGAATGCTACCACTCAACCATCGTGGCACAATCTTGCGGGTGGACCGTGGATCAGAAAATGGTATGGATAATTGGTAAACATTGTTGCCCATCGCTTGTATTGTAAAACAGCTGATTAGGGGGTGGAATGATGGGCAGTGACCTCTGACTGATGGGCAAGCATATGGCCATATCCCCTCGCAAAGTGCTGGCAGTTAGCAAAGTCTCAATGAGAGAAATGGCGGCAAGCTAGCGTAACGAGGAAGGAAGTACACCCAGTTGCACAGTTTTTCACACGTGACCAAACGGAAATGAGTGACCACGGATGTCTGAAGAAGAGTTTAGGCCTCGCGAAACAAGAGGAGGGAAAGGGCCAGTGAGGCGAGACGTCCTTGGCTCTTGAGATGTTTGTTTGTTGCTGTTGTGCGCAACAAGTTGCAATGTCAAAATTCCCCCATTCCATTTTGGCATACATGGTTGGCTTTTAATGGCAACCGTTCTGCTCTTGCGTGCACCAGCAGCAGCGATGGTGCACACATGCGGATCGCCCATGGTCATTGTCTGGGGCAAGATCCTCCGGAGGAAAGTCAAGCAATTGCATTGGAAAGCCTTCATAAAGTTAATTTGGAAACTGAACAGCAGTCTCGTTTTGGCTCGGATGTACAATTGTAGACATATCATGTTGGGTGTACATGCATGTACATACAGTGTATTGGAAAAACTGTGAAAAGCCTAAGCTAAAACATATACCTAGAGCACCTGAGTCCTGAGACCTAAACATCCATCAGAGTATACTCTGCATCCATGCACTGGCATGCCTATGGGTATATCCACTTAATTGGTATCTGTTAATTTGAACAGATAACTTGAAATGTCCAAGTAATCAGACATTAATTGACTGGAGAACGGCATCTAAATATTGCGATATTTTTTTTACCGGGCATGACTTATGACTGAAACTGACCTCCTCGGGACACATGATTCGTAATATGTAAAATTATTTTTAAATGTTCTAAACTTGTAGTCCATTGACTCTGTCCAGGATACCGTAATACCAAAAGGATAGACTATCCTTTTGGTATTACGGTATTACTGACCGTCTCCGAAAGCAAGGTTCAGTGACATTGCTGAAAAGTTAAGGATCTAAAAGTTAATGCATCTAACAACGTGATGCCTTATGGGTATCACCATCAGATATTTTCTAGTTTTGATAAGTTTTACATTTATAGGTCATGTGATGTCTCAAACTGACCGTCTCGTAACGCACGGTTCGGTTACATTACTGAAAGCGTTAAATTCGGAGTGTTTTTAATCCATTTTAAAATGCATCTAGCAACGCCATCCAATGGGCGTTGTCATAACAACGTGAGCGGTCTGCGTCTGTAACTCGGTGTGTGGCTGTTGCGGAATGCGTCGTGTGTCTTTTGACTCGTTTTATTAACATTTTAATGAGCTTTTTTGCGTCTCTTTTGCTTATTTTCCCAGACGGGCGATCGTAAAACGGATCCACGAAAATGCCGATGAATTCATCATTTATGATAATACAATTAAAGCTACTCAGCATTGCACCTGAGCTGGCTAGCCTGCATGGTTACCGCCCACTGGCCACTGACCTCTGCCAACCAGGGTTTTTGTAGCCGCTGATGATAAATCAGATGCTTGCTTTCTGACACTTGTTTTGTCTGCTAACCAAATATTCGAAAAATGAGTCATTTTATGTTGGAAAGGGTAGATGGTTGTATTATAGCTGATGAAGCGACGTTATGATTCTTTTCAAATTCTCATTTTTAAAATAAACTGGAAAATTGAAAAAATACCAGTTTCCAGCACTTAGCTTCAAATGCCAGGGTATTGATTTTTGCACTACTTCGACCTCTCAAAAACTAATGGGCTTATCCCCATACTTAGAGGTTAACTTTTTTTTCTAAATCACCCACGTTGCGTTTAGGAGTCCATTCCCTGTGGGAAATTGTTTCAAGGTACATCTATGCTTTCGATAATTTTTTTTTCCTGGTAACGAAGGAAAATAACCAGGAATTGAGAATTTTCGTAATTCAAATTTCCCGCGTGTTAATTTTTGCAATGTGAAATTTCCAATTCCTGGCTATTTCACTTTGTTATCTATGAAGTTCAAATTTTATTGAAAATGTTTAAAGGTATTAAAACTATTTTTTGAAAAATTTCCGTAGATAAGACATTTATAAAAACACCAGTTGTGCATATGCTTTGCATGCCACAAAGTTACCGGTACAATGTATAAAATTACGTGGAATTTTTGAAAATATTCTTTTTATATATCGATTTTTTGCAAAACATAAATAATGGTATCTTTTTTGAGAATTTATGTGGTGGAAACTGAGAAATTATTGAGAAAGGAGAATTTGCTTTTCTGGAAACATTGTCTTATTTTTGAAAAATTGATGTTTTTTTATGAAAAATTTCTCTATTTTGTTGTTGTAGAGAAATCATCATTCTTAGTACAATTTTATCATCTTTCAGTAATTAATATTTTTTTAAAAAAAATTAAAAATCCCTTAGCTTGGCTTGTTTCCGCAATGATCGTGTTTCCAAAAAGAACCCGGTTAATCCGACCCCGGATAATCGAGAGTCGATCTGTAGTATACTCATCAGGATTCACCTTGACCCCTAAACTTACCAGTTGACCAAATTTCGCCCAGAACGTATAAAACCCTCCAGTTTTTCTGAATGGACCTCTAAAAGTGTCTCAAGTGATCCAGCGATACAAAGGAGAGTCCCTCCATTTCAGCTCGGGTTTCAAGACGAGGGTGAATGGGACCCAGGGTGGGGTCAAAGGGCACCCGTCGGAACCCCCTCCCCACCCTTCGGTAGTAAAGGGGAGGGTATTGCCATGGCAACCGACAGAAAACAGTGCCACCGCAGATGGCCTCATTGGCCGGTGTCCATTTTTTCAACCCACCTCACCACCCCTCGCCCCTCACCCCAACTAGGCCTATCATCACCAGATGGAAGCACTTATGTTATTGGCTGCTGAACTCCCTATTCAAAACAGATTTTCATTCATGACATTGGACGGGACTCCGCTGCTCCTGCTGCTTTTTTAGCCCAGTTTTTAGTCCAGACTCGCGACTGCACTCGGAAGTGATTCATTTTTTGAAACAAATTTCGACGAGACTGGCGTTGTTTGTGTGCAGGAATGTTACGAAATTACGGTTTTTCGAACGGAATTCTGGAATGTGGAGCTTATGAAAACGGTTTTTAGTTGGCACGGATGGTATCGGTAAGTTTTTTGTTCTGATAAATTTGAGGTTTTTCGTGCAAAAAAATTTGAAAAAAGTAGGTCAGCCCGTAGTTCGAATTCACGCTGTTTGACTTTTGATAAGGATTTTATCGAAGTTGTTTGTCATATTTTTAGCTGTCATGGCTAAGTCGTATTTATCAGCTGTACTTTCTTTATGGAAATTAAAATGAAATATTTTCAATACCAATGTTGTTCTACAGTTAACGAAGGTTAACTAAGAATTGGGAAATTCACATTTTCAAAAATTTCAAGCTTCAATTTTTTAAATTTCAAGATTTTGAATCAATTAAATTCAGAAATTTTACTTTTTACATTTTTTCTCGAATTACAAAAAAAATTGTAATATTTTTGCGAAATCGCTTTTCTCCATTTTTTTAAAGTAATAAATGGGAAACTCGGACAGAAGCTTTACGAATGGCACTTTTAGAAGTCGTGAAGTCACGTGTGCAAAGTAATGCATAAATTGGTTTAAAAACAGCGACAATCGTGAGTGAATTCTTTAAAAGCAATTAGCGTTTAAATTTTGAATGTGGCTAAAGATTTCCATAAGTTCTCTTAGTAAAGCTTCTCTCAAAGTGCTCATAATACATTTTTGTTTTGAGTTACTTACGAAATTTTGAGCTTCACAGGTAATCATTGCATCGATTTTTATTAGCGATTAATTTGTTTATTACTTTATGCAAAAGAAATTTTTTGTTTCATATAAAAAAAAATGTTAAGATTAAAATAAAAAATAAAAAAATATTTGTAAGATAATTTTTAAAGAAAAAATGTTAACCCTTGAATTTCGGCTTCTCTGCAGGACTACCTACAAACATTTGATTTTTCAACCTGTTTCATATGCCGATGTATAATTCAAAATTGTATCTGCTATGAACATTAAGATATGAAAAAGTATGGCATCATTTTATTTATTGTAAATATTTAACGACTCCCTAGGCAACTTAGGCAAAACAAGTTATAAGGAACATCAAAGGCAAATGGTGACCAATGCATTCAGTATACTGTACATGTATAATAACATTGCGTACCTGTAATCTTGTACATTTAGGAACTATTTTCTTTTCTCCGCGCTAATTTGACCTTAACCTGACCGGGATACACGCGTTTCTTGGAGGGCGGATGTTGATCCGGCCCAGAACGGATGCTGGTGTTAAATTTAACTGAAAATGCAAACAGTTTTCGGGGATTTTTGGGTGAATTTTGAGTGAAAGGGAAATAGGCTATGGTGCAGGATGTCACGGTGGGGGTCAGGGGTCATTTCAAATGCGCATTCGTTGAGGCGCGACGACGGAACCTCATAATGCACCCATTGTTTTCCCTCACCCCCCACCAGAATGCGCGGGGGTGGCCGTGACCCCGCAGCCACTGTGCGGGGTCCTCTGTCAACTTTCGTTTTTATGAAGTTTTATTACGAGCAACTCGCCGCACCGGATGTGGATGGGAGGGTGACCACGCGCGGAAACGCAGCATGTGGGATTCGAGAGTTATGACAACTTGAGATGTCCAGGAAGTTTCGATGGTTTTTTTCTGCCATGTGCTGGTCATTTGTTACGCAGAATGGTACTTGGGGGAATTGGTGCTTGAGGGGAGGGGTATTCCTGGATGGGGAATGGGGCTTGATCAATGGTCAAGCTTGCCATTCTTCCGGCATCCGTAGCGTTTGAGTGGATAAGTCTTGAGTAGAAGCATCCTGTACATGTATGGACATTTGTTCGGTTAGATGATTGTCAGAATTGATGCTTAGGGTGAGGGATTAGGGCTTGACCATTGGTCAATCACGCCACCCTAGCTTCCGCTCTCCGTAGCGAAGGCATTCACGTATTTTTCTCGCAAAGACCTCAGACTTCCCAAACTAATTACAGCGCACTGGTGTGCCATTCTACGTGTAAAAATGGAAATGGTCTAATGTGTCAATCTGCTTACAGTTTAGCAGATAATTTGTTAATAAAACGAATTGTTTCGAAAAAGATGTGACCTGAGTGGGCTCGGCTCCAAACAGGAACTCTGTTTCAAACTAGGATGTGCCAGTCTGCAGAACCCTGTTGACGTTTTTACTGATGTCAGATAACATTTTCCAAAACAGACTATTGTTGGACGAGATGCTTTTCAATCCTATCGAACAAACATCTCCAAACCAATTTGAGTGAGCTCCCAGAGCTGCATGGTTACGTATAGTCGCAGATCCTTGTATATTGACTAAGTCCGGAGGCCTCTCCAGAAGAAAAAAAAGTTGAGTTATAGAGCAAAAATCTTTAAATTATCCAATAAGCGCTGGCGTGCCAATCTGCGGTGTCCTTCCATCACATATGGATGCTATACTTTCAGTATTTTCAGCATCTGGAAGAACGTCACATGCTGTAAATGTGTCCTTCTGCCTAAAATGTAATCTGCATAATAAAAAAGGATGAAAGATAGCGCTACTTTTCTTGTACTGCAAATTGTCCCCCCTAAATTGAATCTTCGCTGACTTTACTTCCCCCCCCCCCCTCTCCCCCCAAAAAAATGAAATTGCCGAAGAACAGAAGGGCGGTCAGAGAGGACATTCTCCTAGCAGTGGACACACAGAAGCGACATTCCTAACAAGAGAACTCAATGGCCCCCGCGAGGGGTGCTGGAGGACCAAGCACTAGAGAGCCTCTACCAAGCACATGATGGATGTGTATCAGCAACGGCGCTCCAAATACCTCACTGCATCACATATTTAGGAAATAGTTTCTTGCGTTACTCAGTTGTCCTGAATAAAAACGACTGCAGGCAGGGGGGAACAAACTTCAAACAGGAAAAGGAAAAAGCACTGGGATGCAAAAACTCGGGTTTATGGCAAGCCTAACGATGATTTGGGCAAAAAGTAGGCCCCGGGCCAACCTTGGCACGTGCGTGGTTAGGGGGGGGGGAGAGTAATAGGGACGGCCATAAAAATGGGTTTACTCATTCAGGGTAGAAACGAGAGTGAGGAAGCCACTTTTGGTGAGTGGACCAGAAAACAACCCCCCCCCCCAAAAAAAAAGCCACGCCAGCCCCCAGGGAGAGCAGGGCGAGAAAAGTGCCGAAATGAAGGGGTGGAACCTACGAGAAATATGGACCAGAGGGCTTGGCAGCTGCTTCTGTTTTTTTTTCGTATTTTTGACAAAAAGACCCATTACGGAATTGGGTAGCAATGTGTGGATACCAGAAATCCATGGCAGTGGACCTGCAGTGGTAGAACAGTAGGAAGGCACAGTTAGACATTCCTGTTGAGTTGTGTCACTTCTGTTCTGAAGTGGGGGTGTGATAATAACTGTATGTATCATACTCTCACTTCAGAAGTGACACGATTCAACATTTTTCAACTGAATCAATTTTTGGAAATAAATGGTTTAAAATGGCATTCCATTCAAGCTGCGGTAAAATAAAGTGACACTACTGTCACGTGGGCTGTGTGTCGTTTTTACTGAACACACATCTTTTTTCTGGACTTAATACCGTCCAAACAATTTCAATTTGTTTAGTTGTGTCACTTCTGGTAATAATGGGGGCGTTATATACAAAACGTGCTACGAAACTAAGTTTTGAATTCTTTCCATATTCACTAAATAAGCTTTACCTATATATATATATTATTTTTTATTTAGAAAATATTTTTTCATATCACTGAAATGAGACGTAATATTTTCATGTAGTAGAAAATATTTTTTTTTTATTTTAAGATCAAGTTATCCTAACGTCAGATATCCACTCATGTGACTTTTGTGACACCTTTTATATTGGCATTGGCCACGTGCCAATGCTTCCTCCCACCTTGTAGACTGACCAGTGACTAACCACACGCGTGTTTTAGGCCTACCTGTGATTACCTGAGTTTTTTATACTTATTGATCGACCGCTTTCACTTCAGCAAATAAGCCATTGGATTAGTCACTGGTATTGACTGAAGCCTGGTTTTTATCGATTAACCGCTGAAAATTCAGGTGAAAAGGGTTTTAGGGGTGCGCAAATGGGATTGGGGCGGTCATCATGTTCGAAACCTTAATTTTATGTATCTGCATGTTTTTACGAGCTTCAAGATTGCATCAAACGCCGATTGAAGCCGGTTTTAATCATCGAGACTAATAGGATTAACAAAACCTGCTTAATCGCGGATTACACTAATCGTTAATTGGCGCACCCGGACTAGAATGTTGTCTGGGATCTATTTAGGGCGTCTGAGGGCGCTTTTTAGATATTAATTATAGGTTATCTGAAATGCCCCGTTGTTGTTATGGCCGGTTTTATATCATCGTACATGTACGTAATTATTTACGGATTTATTCGGCTTAATTTATTTATGGTCAAACACAAGCCGGACCTGCAGTTTGTTGTTTTTTGCCATTTTGGACCTGATGCTGAGGGCATGTTTTTATCGTTTCGCGCCTCTTTTGCATTAAAACGAACCTTGTGCCATGTGCCATGCTAAGCTTTGCCTTCACGAAAAAATGGCGGCGTTTCTTTTCCTCAAAAAACATAAATATGTTGTCGATTTTGCACACCACCTGACGACTGCCCAAGTGCCATTTGCAAAGCTTTTTTTCTGAGTGCCCCTAGTGTATGCATGTACACTGTATTGCAATTCCTTGTTGAAAGTTTTTTGACTGGGTTGCCCAACTACATGTATAAAACACGAGTGTTCTTTTATAAATGTTATCAAGAAATATAAACCATTTCAGTAGCGCCATCTTTTGGTCGCAAATGATGGTAACATAAGGAAAAACCTCGTGAAAATGTTAATAAAAATACACTATATTTCTGTTTTTTTGTCGAAGTTTGAAGTAAATACTGCATGTCAGTGAATTGCGATCAAATTGTAAATGGAATTGTTCTATTTGAATATATGGAGAGCTACACATTTATAAGAATCGTAAAGTTTTATGAGGATTAGTGAAAGTAGAGGTTTTATATATAAAAAAACATTTACAAGAAACAGAAATGTTTTTAAATGAAACCATGAAACTGAATTGAAAAATGAGTCCTCATTTGAGAGGGAAAAAAATCGCGTGCTCACTCCAAGTAGGCCTACATGTATCTGCAGATTTTCAGTGCTTGTTTTACGGCCATCTTAACAGCTTCAGCAGCGCCATCTTTCGGTTTTTCCTCACCATCGACTTGTATACAGGTTATGGCCCTGCCCCAACTAACGAGTCGCATACGTTTGGACTTTTTATTACGTGCAATTTTGGTTCGGGTTTGAGAGGGAAAGCCGCGCGTTTCTTGAGTTTTGACCCAATTTTGCGTCCATTAATCAAAATTACTCATCTTTCTCGCTGCTACACAGCCATTGTTGGCACATCTCGGCTAATAAATGGCTACCATTTATCTCGCAATTCATACCAAACTATTCCTACGCACGAATTTTTCTATAAAACAAGGTGGAGCCCCCGTCGGTCCCACTTTCCATGTTTTATTAGCGGTATTGGCTGACAGACGGGACACGCTGGGCGTGGTCATCACTTTCACCATTTTCCAAATTTATGCAAAATACATCCGAAATGATGAATGAAATCCTATCCGTTTCGCAGAGGAGGTAAAGTGACTTTTTGTCCATTGCACCGTAGTGTGATTCACTTTCTGTTTTCCAATTTGAAGAGATTTGCATTAGTAATTTGATCCTTTCATCCTTTTTCATGAGGATATCCAATTGGTCCATTCTCTATGGAAATTTTTTCGCAGATAGTTTTTGGTATAAAATGAGACATTTTCGATTTATTTCTGATAGATGGCGACGGAAAAACTATTGGGAATTTTGATATTTTCAAACGTCCAATGCGTTGGTTTTAAATTGTCATAAACTTCGTTTTACTTTCAAAAAGCGCCACCCAGTGGTCTATACATATGCACCAGGAAACGAAACAAAGATTTTAGTAAATTTATGCGTGAATTTCCGATTTTTTCCATCATTGTCTGTAGAAGCAAAATTATGAAAAATATTCCATTTTAAACCCAAATTTATTGTCGAAACATTTCCATATACAGTGTATATGACCACCAGGACACTTTTGGGCGCTACGCTGCGTTGAAGCTCATCAGGGCCGTTGTTGTGACGTCCGGAAGTTCTGGAATTTTCATTTCGAATAGTTGTAAATAGTGAAATCTTGTAAATTTTCGTAAATTGTGATTTCTTTCGATAATCAGCTCGCTGATACGGTAAATCCATTTAGATTCAGCATACTTATAGCCTATACTTATGCATGCTTTGGATTTGAACTGTTCTATGTTTTTTTGTAACTTTTTCTTAGCACGCTAAGTGGAGCTATTGATTGATTGCAAACAATATTTGTAACATAGCATGCACTTGTTAAGTGGAGTACAAGTAGCGAGCTTTTGTGCTTCTCTATTTTCGTCATTGTTCGCATAGTAACAGTTGACAAAGTCATCATTTATTTGCTAAAGTGGGCGAACAAACACGAACAAATCTCAATGTTAACTATACATAAAAAGCTGAGCCTAGTTATTGGGTGCAATAAACAACAAACGGTTGTTTTGTGTCCTTGTCAACTTCGTTCGCCCAACTCTGAACATACCGGTATGTTTCAGACGGGAACAGTTTCTCAAATGCTCTTTAGCTTACGATATGTGGCTCCAATTGACTCAACCTTTTATTTAGACGATCCCAAATGTGTTCCAAGCATTCTAGCACTTTAGCACTGCGGGTATTGACTTGTCATGGAAGTTTACTTGTTCTTGCTGACAAGTAAATGCATAACACTGTAAATCTGAACGAACTCAACATTGACGTATTGACCAGCACCGCAACTTGCACCGGGTTCCCCCCGCCTATGGGACGTTTAAAAATTTAAATGAAGTTTTTTTTTCACCCATGTTTTCAATTGCAGTTTCGACGAGTCAGCGAGGGGCATTGTTCGAATAAATTTTGACCGGTGCAAGTGGGCCCAGCAAGGTTTCGCCACTGTTCATCCGCTCCCCTCCTGTTCAAAAGTAAACTCTGAAAGGAGTCATAGAAAAGTTTTCAGCCTCTAAAACTTACTTCGAAAACCCAAAACTTTGCATTGAAGCACAGGCCTAGGCGAAAACCAGTAGCCCAAAAGGCACTACCAAAAGGAGGGACGAGGAAGGAGGTCCATTCATTGGACTGGGAGCGTCCAGACACCCCTTCAGAAGCAACTTTTGCTCATAAAATGGGCAGTAAACCTTGAATCCGAGCAGGTTTTGCCCCCAATTTCCCAACTGTTTGCTTTATTTTTAAAGCAACCGATGGCACATGAAGGCTCGTGCTAAGGTCAAGCTTGACCCTCGGTTCATCCTCTTAATGGAGCGTAATTGACCACCTGCTCTTCTGTTGAGAAGAGGAGGGCTGTTGGTTGTTGACTAATCCGTCAGTGCCTTAGAAATGTTGTATTAGATTAGGTAGTGAAATAAGGACAAGTTCCCAGGAACATGGTGTGACAAGTCTGTTAACTAGACATCCTTTTAGATTACTTTGTGTAACTAGGTTGTTAAGAGATTGGTTTTTAAGTGCAAGTTCAGGGCATATCGTTCTAGATTAAGTTAGAATTACAGTTGATATTTTCGCTAGTTTAATTTGCTGAAATAGTTATGGAAGATAAGATGAAAGGATGACCGGTACTGGATTACCGGCTGAAATGGGTGTAAAAGTACGATGGAATATACCGTGTGAAGTACAGGAATGAGTATAAATGTACAATGTATCTTTGAGTATAACTCCTTTACCAGACTTAGTGCTACAATAAATGCGACATATCGTATGAGAAATGTGGTACCAAGCAACTTAATGAAATGTGCAGTGGGAATGAGGACATGATAGTTAATACACAGTGTAACATTAACTTTTTCTGAAATAAAAGTAATGCTCTCTATATCTGAATCAGATAGAGAATTTCTATCAGATAATCTGATGTAAGTATGGTGTTAAATTGTAGTGAAGTGCATGTTTGATCAGCATGAAATGTTGCTTTCAACTTCTTTTCGAAGATGAAATGTACTTGAAATTTGATTATTTTTTTTCCTTTTCTTGCTTTAACATTTAAGAATTAGAAATTTAATTTTAAAAAAATGCCCACGCGTCAATGTAAATTAATTAAAAGTGTACCTTTCTATTATCGCGTGTAAGGGTCACCAGATGGCGCTTTTTTGAAACGAAAATGAAACTTTTACTCAGCGCTTGAAGAATTTGAAAATGTGGAATTATAAATTCCTAATTATTACTCTTCGTTATAGGCAGAGTAAAAAATACATCCGAAAATATGAAGTTTTCTGCTAAAAATTACCTTCGTAACTTTTTTCTTAGAAAATGAGCCAACAAGAACTACACTTGAAGTTTTTATTTTCCTCACTTCACCTGTTTAGTATAAAAGAAATCCTAATTTACCCCGCGTAAACAGTATATCTTTGCCCGAATATTAAAAAAGAATTATAATTAGACGTTATGCAATTTTCAATTACACCTGAACAACTACCTGCACACCTGGACATTACACTTTCTACATATTTTTATTCGTTTAGACGCGCAGGTGTGAACAATTTCTCCATCTCCCCCCCCCCCCCCACCCACCCAAAAAAATGCACTTTCTTAAACGTAGGTACTCACTTCGTTACCACCTCATCCGAAGCAAGTTTGCACCGCAACTGCAAACGGGCGTGGCCTGCACGTGCTACCACCTCCTGACCGCGGCGGCCAATGGGAGCGTGGGAGCGGTCGAGCGCGTGCTCGGGTGTGCAAGTGCGCACGAGACGGCAGGTGGTCGCGTGTCCACCCCTGGCACGGGGTCATCCGCATCCTAACCAACAAACAGATACGAGCCGCTGATTACCGAGCCAGTTTCGAGCTGAGTTGACCACCTCTTCTTCGCTCCGTGCTGCCCAGGGGCTACCTGAGTCCAGTTTGCACCCCAGTTGGATATGAACGCGAAACGCGCGCTTGAGCGGTTAATCGCTCGGAGGATACGCAGAAGTGGCCGGGACTGACCAGTGCAAAAATCGAAGAAAAAAAAAAAAACGGCGGATTTTAGGTAAATATTTACTGGTTGATGATGGTGTTTCGTGCAGAGTTGGTCGCACGCAACTTTGCGTTTTCGCCAAACGTTGTATGTCCGAAGGCTGTGGGTCCCGTAAGAGGATAGAAAAAAACTGGTGGCAGAGTTGTGCAAACTTTGAAATTCGTGGCTTTGTGCATCTTTACGATTCCGTTAAACAGCGTGTTTGAGTGGACAGGTTTGGAATTATATGCTTTATCAATTAGATCACAATCTTCTAATTTCAAGGATGCACAGAAGCGTGCATTTTTTGCACGCCTCCGACCGAATGTCCCCCAAATCAATTTTATTTTCGGTCTCATATTTCGTTAAGTTTACGGTTTCGTAAAGTTGGCAACGTTTAGACTGCGTCGGCTGATGCATTTGAGTTGGTAATTTTGTGCAGATTCGCACAACTACCAACTTTTTCTCAGGGCGTAACTGAAGGACCCGTGCACTGACGTAATATGTGCAAGATTCGTCGACTTAATAACACGTCTCGAATTTTAAGTATTTCCAGCCACATTTTTTTGCAAATTGTGAAAATTGTAAGCATCAGTTTTTTTTTGTTTTTTTTTTGCGAATTTTGCATGCTCCTACGGAATTGCGTGCATGCATCGCGCAACTCTGTTGTACTGTTTGCACAAATAGCACTTTTTTTTATAAAAATTTCAAATATAATGTGAAAACAAATCTAAATTCACCGAAAATTACATTTTTAATATTTTTTCATGCTCCATTGGTATGTAAGTTTTAAAAAATCGCCCAATTCTTCAATCGGATATTCTGCATTGCAGAATTTGCACATTTCCAGTACATCGGTCATACAGATTTCATGATTTTCGCAGAAATTCAGATCGATTAGGAGGAAAATTGACTTGGAATTGTTCACCCGCAATTCGCAAAAATCTAGGCTCAAGTTTTATTATGAAAATGTTGTTGTGCATGCAAACATTGAGAGTGCACACTCAACATCTTGGGGTTTTGCAAACAAACTGTTGCGCATGCAACTTGTCCAAGTCTTGTTTATCCAACTTGTCAAAGTTTGAAACAACCCTTTCACTTTTCTGCATGTTTTCGACTTGACCAGTGGTCTCCCGGGCTGCCCCGGCCGGTCATCCAGCACCTCGAGTCTGTGCACGGAATGTGGATTCCTCGTGGGGTGACCACGACCACCCAACCCTCTACACCTTTTATTTATTTTTTTTACCTTTTGCATCCCCGCTTAAATGCTCGCACACACCTTTTCCTCCCTTTCGCCCTGCCGGCCATCACGAGTGATGGATGGTCCGGTTGGCCGAGGCTGACCGCCCCTCCGCCGGGATAATTTTATGCAAGTTTGCGGTCAGCGCTGCCTGGATTGCAGCCAATTTCCACGGCTGAAAGTGTCGGAAATTACTTTCGATGATCTGCAAGAATGCAGGAAGAAAGAATTTGATGCATGCCTTGTCTTTTTTTGTGTGCAGCAGAATTATTGTTTACATTTTGATCTGTAGTTTCATGACTGAAAATGACATCGTTTTATCATTTTTTTCAACCTGATACCTGTGATTCTATATCACCTATTGGCAAGGCCTTTTTGTTGAAAATAACTTCAGGAAATGACGATTTATTGACCATTTGGGCATGTTATATCATCTTACCATGTTGTTTATGGTGCTGCCACCTGGAAAACGCATGGCATAATGAAATCAAGAAAATTTTATCAAACAGAAAATAATTAGACATATATTATGAAAAGTATGTCTAATTTCATTATGCAATGCGTCTTCCAGGTGGCAGCACTATGGGCATCAAGTTATGGCATGGTTACCAGTACGCCGACTCTGTGTCGGCACCTTTGATATCAGGGTGTCAGCCGTTATGTAGCGCCTCCGAAATAATGTGTATATTCGTAAATGAATGCATTTGAAACTACCGTACAGCTTAGAACACTGTGGTAGCACCTGTATCTCATTGGATCCACGTATACAGTGAAACCTGTTTAGAGTGACCCCCAAAAAAAGTGCTATGTTGGTCACTGTACACAGGTGGTCACTATACAAAGAATGCGTGAATTACATTAAAATAATGAACATGCTCACTGTACATAGGCCTATACATGTAGACTGTAATAAATGTAGTAAAAAAACCACAAAACCAAAAAGTACAGACTCGAAAGCCCATGGGTTAAAGAAAGATGTAATGTGACTCATCTGTAATCTGGTCACTTTATAAGGTACATTGACAATGTAAAAATTGCAAAAAATACAACACACACTGGTCACTGTACACAATAGACAGGTGGTCATTGTTCGCTATACAGAGAATCTTTATGCAGGAAATGTATACTAGAAAACACAATACACTAAAAAGTGGTCAACATAAAGAGGTGGTCACCATTCTTCCAGGTTTCACTGTACTACGAATTTCAAGATGTAATACAGTAAAACCTGGAAAAGTGACCACCTGTCAGTTTATGTTGATCACTTTGTTTTTTATAGTATACATTTCTTTCATAAACATTCTCCGTATATTGACCAGTGACCACCTGTCTATAGTGTACAATGACCAGTATATATTGTATTTTTAGCAATTATTACATTGCGAATGTACCTTAAAAAGTGACCAGATAACGGATGAGTCTCGTTACATCTTGCTTTAACCCTTGGACAAGATGATTCTGTACTTTGTTGGTTGTGTGGTTTTTACTATACATGTACTCTCATAAGGGAAGTGTGCACGAATGATAATATTTAAATCAATAATATTGTCAATACCTCCAAAAATTTTCCGCCAATTAGGTTCAATACATTCCCACCTTAAACGTTCAATTTAACTGACAATATATTGCTTCCGTAGCGCTCAATTCTCAACTGTCAGCAGAAACACGAACTAACGATATAATCGCAATCATTCTGCGCATGCGCGGGCACATAGTGACGCAATTTGAAAATACGGATCAGGTGAGAGCCAAATGGTACGCCTACATGTTCAATACTCATGTCAGCCATATATTAAGATGCGCCATCTACACTGTCAATACTAATGATAGGATTACTGACGCGAGTGCAATCTGAGTCAGTATCCACCAATATCAACCAATGCAGTATTGTTTACAAAATCTGGATTTTTATCAATACTGACCATCAATCCAGGTTTTTTAACCCAGCACGTACAATGTACAGTGAAACCTGGAAAAGTGACCACCTGTTTATGTTGACCAGTTTATAGTGTATTGTTTTTTCTAGTGCACATTTCCTTCATAAAAATTCTCCGTATAGTGACCAGTGACCACCTGTCTAATTGTGTACAGTGACCAGTGCGTGTTGTCTTTTTTTTTTGGAATTTTTACATTCCCAATGTACCTTAAATAGTGACCAGATAACGGATGAGTCACGTTACATCTTGCTTTAACCATGATATGATTCTGTACTTTTTTAGTTTTGTGGGTTTTTTTTACTTCGTGTATTACAATCTTCATGTATAAGTTCACTGTACATGTTCATTAATTTAATTCTGGCATTCTTTGTATAGTGACCACCTGTGTACAGTGATCAACATAGCATATTTTTTTGGTGGTCACTCTTTAACAGGTTTCACTGTACCTTCGAAATAAGACGTATTTATACCGTATCAATCCAGCCATTGAAATTAGTTCACTAATTCCAAGTTCTTTTCAGTCCTTGCCATAGTAACTACAAGCACTAAAGCCCATTTCACGTAACATAATTAATAATGATACCTCTGGAAATACATTTTCTCGTGTAGGCGGCGAACGACCTTGAACAAGTTTTTCAAGGTCAACACCAGTATAAAGCTTCGAAATGCTATGCGAAAAACAATCTGAAACTTAAGCGGAAAAACAGTTATTTAAAATTAAGTCGCACTTACCTTTCACAATTTTAAGACGCTGAACCGACAGCTAGGTTTCCATTCTCAATTTCGACACATTTACAGTAAGGTCATTGTTTCAGGCACAACAAACGCGAAATCCAACGTTAGGCCTAAACTTTCAAGTTCAAAACTTGGCAAAATGGAGTCATTCGCGGGAATTGAGAAGGCAAACAGGACAAAAACCACCGAAAACAACGTATTTTTCACCGAAATTTCACGAGTTGAACCAGCGAAAGTCGTGGTAACAACGAACTCGCGACTTCCCGTTCGAACATGTTGCGGCGGCCATATTGGGACACTGGTTTACTCGTATGGAGTGCCATCTGGATTTGAAGTCCATGCAAATCTACATAATGAAAACAAACGATTCCTTAATTATACGAAATTCAAATTTTGTTCAGAATTCAGTTGAAAGTTTATATCTATCTTAAAATCGTAACTTATTTCTAGTTATTTCGCTAGGAAAAGAGCGCGAGTAAATAAGGAATAGGGTGAAATAAAAATGTAACATGCGTGATTTAGGGTAGCAGGGTGGCCACAAAATTTTCGTTTTCAATTTCCCTGACTTTTCCCTGACTAAAATCCAAAATTCCCTGACCAA
>JAQGBX010003168.1:0-18048 GCA_034698745.1 Megaphyllum sjaelandicum
TAAAAATTAAAAATAAATTTAACGTCATAAATTAAAAATTAAAAATAAATTTAACGTCATAAATTAAAAATTAAAAAAAATCTTGTTTTTAATTTTTAATTTATGACGTTAAATTTATTTTTAATTTTTTAATTTATGACGTTAAATTTATTTTTAAAAATTAAAATTAATTATAAATATTAAAAAAAAAATATATATTAAAAAAAAAATTAAAAATAAATTTAACGTCATAATGAAATTAGTATAAGTTTTTACACCTTTTATGAAGATATGATTGAATTTTCTATATCCATGAATGCCCCTATTTTTTTTATATTTTTAATTTTTTTTTTAATATATATATTTTTTTTAATATTTATAATTAATTTTAATTTTTAATTTTAGTTTCTGGGGAAACTGGGGCAATTAATTGCCCCAGAAACTAAAACTAAAAATTAAAATTAATTAAAAATATTAAAAAAAAAAATGTTAAAAAAAAAATTAAAAATAAATTCAACGTCATAAATTAAAAATTAAAAATAAATTTAACGTCATAAATTAAAAATTAAAAATAAATTTATTTTAAATTTTAAAATTACTAAAATTAAAAATTAAAATTAATAAAAAATATTAAAAAAAAAAGAAAAATGTTAAAAAAAAAATAAAAAATAAATTTATTTTTAATTTTTAAAAACTAAACTTTTAATAAGTTTAGTTTCTAATTCTAGTTTCTAATTTAGTTTTTTAATTAAAATTAATTAAAAATATTAAAAAAAAAGAAAAATGTTAAAAAAAAAATTACAAATAAATTTAACGTCATAAATTAAAAATTAAAAATCAATTTAACGTCATAATGAAATTAGTATAAGTTTTTACACCTTTTATGAAGATAGGATTGAATTTGCTATATCCATGAATGCCCCTATCCCACGCTCGAATGTTGTATAATAATTTGTAATGTTTTATAACGTTTTATAATGTTTTATAAATATTTGTTCGTTGTTGAGTTGGCAATTATGTGACATAGAATTGTTTTCTATCTTGTTCAGAGCTTGAATAAAGGGACATGGTCCCGAAACGTCGCTAGTATCAGCAAAAATATGGTCGTTGTCAGTGTACCAATTATTTAATTATTCATTCCGACCACTTGAAGATGGATTCATGGACTAAATAGTGGTCAACATAAACAGGTGGTCACTTTTCTAGGTTTCACTATACAGGGTGAGGCACGAAAAGAGACATTTGTTAATAAAATGAAAATGAAGCATTTGATCGAAACGTGATTCTAAATGAGTTTGGTATTTGAAGGGAAAATGAAAATGAGGTTTCCTCTTAGTGAAACCTGGAAAAGTGACCACCTTTGAATGGTGACCACCTGTTCATGTTGACCACTTTTTACTGCATTGTTTTTTCTAGCATACATTTCCTGCATAAAAATTCTCCGTATAGTGACCAGTAACCATCTGTCTATCGTGTACAGTGACCTGTGTGTGTTGTCTTTTTTGCTATTTTTACATTGTCAATGTGCCTTAAAAAGTGACCAGATAACGGATGAGTCACGTTACATCTTGCTTTAACTATTGTACATGATAATTCTATACTTTTTTGGTTTTGTGGTTTTTTTACTACATGTATTACAGTCTACATTTATAAGTGCAGTGACCTTTTCCGAGGACATCTTTACAAATTGTTCCACGTTTTTCTTGCAACATTTTCTACGTTTAACCAAGTACGAACCTTCAGCATTTTCAACGATTTTCGAGTACTGTACCGATTTGTAAAATTTTCAACAGTTTCCAGGAGAAATTTGCAAAATTTTCAGTAGATTCTGAGGACAAATTGGCTTAATTCTCAACCTTTTCAGAATACAAAATGTATAGGTTTTCCTACAGATTACAGTCTACTTGTACAAGTGAAGTGTAGGCCTACTTGTTCATTACTTTAATGCAATTCACGCATTCTTTGTATAGTGATCACCTGTGTATAGTGACCAACATAACACTGTTTTTTTGGTGGTCACTTTAAACAGGTTTCACTGTAGGCCTACTATTATTTTTCTTATTGTTAATCACGCAGGGTAAGAGATATGAGAAGATAGTTGGAATTAGATGAGATCCCCTTAAGGATCACTGCTGTATAAACACGGTTATATTTGAAATAAAACATCGTCAGTTTACGATGCCTTGTTTATTTCCCGGAAACAATGGCGTCGTTCATCCGTGAACCATGTTGAAAAACCGCGAAAGATCCCCACTCGATCGTCTTTTTTTTTTTGTTTTTGTTAGCTGCGGGGGTGAATTGTCATGGCAAGGATAAAAACGACCTACTGGATATTTATTTTAAGACTCACTCAGCTATATGGCGTCGAAATACGATGTAAAAATCGTACAGGGGGAAATTAAAAAAACAAGATGGCGCTGGGTGGGGGACAACGAAGTGAGCTCTACCAAATCCAGGGTTTCCACAGAAATTACATTTTTAATTTCCCTGACCTTTCCAGGTTTAAAAAAAATCCCTGACCAATGACAATGTGTAAAATTCACATTTTTTGCAAAATGGACACTGGAAAGTATATTTCAAAATGATATTTGACTAATAACGCCAATTTTGAAAACTATAACAGAATTTTTTTGTAATTTTAAAAAATTTGCATTAATTACTACACTCCTCATCATTTTGGTAGTCGCAAAATGATTGAAAACGTTGCAAATTTGTGCTCTAAAAACGTGGAAATTTTGCAAATTTGTCATCAGAAAATTGTAGCAAATTTGTTCATGGATAACGTCGAAAATTTGGAGAATTTGTACACGGATAACGTGGAAAATTTTGAAAATTTGTACAAGGATGACGTGGACAATTTTGCAAATTTCTACACGGATAGCGTGGAAAATGTTGCAAATTTGTACACGGATAACGTGGAAAATCTTGCCAATTTGAACTTAGAAAACATTCTGAATTTTGAAAATTTGTATTTGGAACACCTATAAAATTTTGAAAATTTGTATTTGGAACACCTATAAAATTTTGAAAATTTGTATTTGGAACACCTATAGAATTTTGAAAATTTGTATTTGGAACACCTATAGAATTTTGAAAATTTGTACACGGAAAACGTGGATAATTTTGCAAATTTGAACTCGGAAAACCTAGAAAATTTTGCAAATTTGTACACTGATAACGTTGAAAATTTTGCAAAATTGTACTAGAATAACGTGGAAAAGTTTGCAAATTTGTCATCGGAAATTTGTGGATAATTTTGCAAATGTGAACACTGATAACGTTGAAAATTTTGCAAAGTTATACACTGATAACGTGAACAATTTTGCACATTTTTACACGGATAACGTTGAAAATTTTGCAAATTTGTCTTCGGAAAATTGTGGATAATTTTACAAATTTGTACACTGATAACGTTGAAAATTTTGCAAACTTGTACACTGATAACGTTGAAAATTTCGCAAAGTTGTACACGGATATCGTTGAAAATTTAGCAAATTTCTACACTGATAACGTGAACAATTTTGCACATTTTTACACGGAAAACGCGGAAGGTTTTGCAAATTTGAACTCAAAATATGTGCCCTGAGCTAACCACGTAAAAATATCAAGTTTGTATCGCAACGGCTGCGTTAAATTTCCCTGACTCAGTCAATTTTCAAGTTTCCTGACTTTTCAGGGAACAATCAGCGTTCTGATTCGTATATACGATCATTTTATTAATTACTGATTCGTACGATCATTTTAATAATTTCTCGCCTATTTTTATCATTTCCAGGACCGAGTCGGAAATCCATTTCCATCCTGATCATAAGAAACGCCAAAGGCCGAGGGTATACAAACCGATGCAACCAACAACTATATGAGAAATTGGAGCATAGTGAATCAACGATCAAGTAAAAGCATCGAGTAAACATGTTCCATCACTGTCAAAGAACGCTGAATCTTGCGTTTTCAACCAAGCGGCAAGTGAATGGCGATTCAAAAGTGAATTTAGGCTAGATCGGCACTTAGGCTCTCGGAACATTTCCACCTGCAACCAACAGCACTTGCTATTATGCCACATTTACTGCTATCGACGCACATTTATTCTATAGACCTCAAATACGAGGACGTGGACGGTAGACGCCTAGCCATTGTTCCCATAACAATTCCGGATTGATAATTAACGAGTGTGCACGCAGCGTCTAGTGACAATTAATTACTCGTCCTTTCGCGCCTTTCCGGATCAAAACATTCAACTCCAGGCATCATCATCGTTTTCGGTCAGAGCCTGCACTGCAATCTCACGTAAGGCACTATATTGAATTTCTAAGGCTATTATTTCTATACGAGTAAAGGAAAAAATCCAACATGGCGTCCGTGTTGTCACCACTGAGATAGTTGCGCAAAATGAGAACAAGAGCGTCTGCAAATATGGGTTTACATCGACCATACGGGCAATTTCTATCATCTCCAGGCTTAAAATAGAGAGGGCTCGATGTCCGAACATACCGGTAAAGACGCTCATCCAGTTCAAGATTGTTTTTTAAGAAAATTTGAAGAGATGCGCCACACATTTCTCGAGGAGTAAACTCCGAATTTACTCCGAATTTGATCAAATGCGTCGTTTCATCTCCGAAAATGGATACGCCCTCATTGATAAACTTATCATACTCGGATTCCAGTGGAAACAACTCCACGGAATTCTCGGAAATTTCCGAGAATTATGAGCATTTCCTGGAAAGTGAAACTGTGCTCGGCGTCTTGAACGCCAGCACCAATCTGACCGATGGCGTCTGGATCACGGATATTTCGTATTTGGACACATCATTCTGCAATGGTTCGATGTGCGGTACCGACAACGGGACGACAGTGTCCGGTACATCATCAGATGCCTTCGATCACCCAGCCCTGGCTCTACTTTTAGGACTGTTTTGCGTCTTCACCATCTTCGGTAACATTCTGGTGATGGTGGCCGTGGCCAGGGAACGTTATCTTCACGCTGTGACCAACTACTTCATCGTATCGTTGGCCACCGCGGACTGTCTGGTGGGTGCCGTGGTCATGCCTTTCAGCGTCATTCACGAAGCCATGGGCAAATTCTGGCTCTTCGGACAAGCCTGGTGCGACGTTTGGCATTCGGTGGACGTGTTGGGCAGCACGGCGTCCATCTTGAACTTGTGCGTCATCTCCTTGGATCGTTATTGGGCCATCACGGATCCCATGACCTATCCCAGCAAGATGAGCACCAAAAGAGCCTGCATCTTGATCGCAGCCGTGTGGGTGTGTTCCGCCTTAATCTCTTTTCCGGCCATCGCTTGGTGGCGCGCTGTGTCCTCCTGGGACACTGTCGTCCTTCATCCCTCCAACAGCTGCGTTTTCACGGCCGACGTGGGCTACTTGGTGTTCTCTTCCATCATCTCTTTCTACGGTCCTCTGACCGTCATGCTTTTCACTTACTATCGCATCTATCGCGCAGCCGCCGAACAGACCCGGAGTTTAAGACTGGGCACCAAACAGGTGCTGGCCTGCAACGGAGAAGACGCCATGGAATTGACCTTGAGGATACACCGAGGTGGACATTCGGACGCCAACGACGTCCAACGCAGCGTCCATAAGAAGAGATATCATCCCGTGTATCCCTTGTCTTCTCTGGAAGGAAGATGCGCCCTCGGCGAGTCCATTCCGTTGAGCATCGAAGAGATGGACAAACAATCGCTCAACGTCATCCCCAAACACCTGAAACATTTCTCGTTCAGTCGTAAACTGGCTAGGATAGCCAAAGAGCAAAAAGCGGCTAAGACGTTGGGCATCGTGATGGGCGTGTTCGTTTTGTGCTGGATGCCCTTTTTCCTGTGCAACGTCCTCCTGGGCTTCTGTCCCAGCTCCTGTTTCGACGATCCGCAGCTGGTGTCTTCGGTGGTCACGTGGCTGGGCTGGATCAATTCCGGCATGAACCCGGTGATTTACGCGTGTTGGAGTCGCGATTTCCGGCGAGCGTTCACCAAGATCTTGTGCGTCTGTTGTCCGAAGATCGGCCGCGGAAAAAATCAGCGCGATGGACTGCGAGCCAGAGTTTGTCATTCCGTGAGCACACCCATGAGTTCCGCGTGTAGCACGGAATGCGTCCGTTTATAATCGATGCATGCAGCCTACATTTTTCACCGTTGATGTCCACCTTTGACCTCACTAACTGTTACTGGCAGATTCCCATCCACGAGAGAGGAAATGCGATAGTTGAAATTGTGTATTAAAATAGAATCCAAGAAGCGGCTTCTATCATGAAAGTGGATTGATCATGCACAACTATCGTCGTAGATACAACAATATGCTGCCGTGAAATCCATTATCATTATCAAATTAGGTTCAGGAGTACATGTACATCGATGACTGATGACCGGAGTAAAAAAGTATTCATTAGGTTTTGGTCTTAGTTTTCTCCAAATACAGTGAGGGAAAAAAGATATTTCCACACCCCAAAAATGCCGAATAACTTAGTAATTAATTTTTTTAAATAAAATGTTTACTGAAACAAATGAAAGATATTCCAAACACTTTATGAAAATGTAAGCTCGAAACTATGAACATTAAATAAATTATAAAGACATTTATTCGCCAACTAGATTTCTTCGGCTTCAAGCCCCTGGCTTTGCCTAGTTTTTGTTCATAATAATAATAATATAATTTGTTTTAAAATATTGCAATATTATTGCATTATTACTGCAATAAAACGGCAGTTTTACCGCTGCATTTTTACTTAAAACTTAAAACTGCAGTATATTCAAATACACTGCAGTTTACTGCGAAAAAACTGCAGTATGCGCGGCAGGTTTTTTCTCCTGGGAAAGACCAAAATGTAAATTTGATTCACAAACAATACAATTTTTTTCTAAAATAAAAACTGACATTTTTTAAAACATTTCTCATCCTCTACAAATAAGATAACATTGTTTTAAATATCTTATAACAATAACAAATACGTTTAGCATGACGCCACAATGTTGCAAAACATTGTCCAGAATGGATCGGTCGCGACTCGGTTTGAGATACTGAAAAATGCAAGCAAAATTCCATTAAAAATACACCGAAATTTCAGTTTCATTAAAAAAATGGGGCTTCGTGTTGCACCGAGTCATATCAGGCGTTATCATATCAGTAGCAAACCTCAGCATGTTTATTTTCGGAAATACTTATCAGCGATCCGAATTCATGGCAGTTTCGCAACCTCAAAACTGATTTTTAGTTAGGAATGTCATGTCGTTGTTAACCTAACAATAAAAATACATTATTAAATCCAATAACGACAACAGCGGCCTTCGAAACGCCATCTCCAAAACCCTCGACTTTAGCATTTTCATCGCTGATATCTTTGATAACCCTATCTGAAAATAGATAGGATTATCCCCAATGATGAATCACGCACTTACCGAAGCTTATCGACTTACAAACTTGCACCATTTTATTGTAAAACGTCATCGGAAATTACACAAATTTTGCCATGAAAATCACATAAATTTCCCCCGAAAGTTCAAAAAGTCATCGCAAATTGGTGCTCGATACTTTGCCCGATATGAAAAGCGACAGTTCCCCCTGGCCCCAGCGCCATCTGTGAGGGTACATGTCCAAAGTCCGGTGCAGAAGCTATGTTGAAATCCTTAAAGACTTCTTTGAAGACTTTGTTGAAATCCTGAATGGCTTCTTCGGAGTCTTTCTTGAAATCCTGGATGACTTCTACAAAGTCTTTGTTGAAATCCTGGATGACTTCTTTAAAGTCTTTGTTGAAATCCTTGATGACTTTGTTGAAATCCTTGATGAGTTCTTTGAAGTCTTTGTTGAAATTCTGGATGACTTCAACAAAGACTTAGTTGAAATCCTCGATGACTTCTTTAAAGTCTTTGTTGAATTCCTCAATTACTTCAATGACTTCTTTGAAAAATTCGTAAAAATCCTTGTCGATGTGACTGCGGAAGATAACGAATTGAAACCAATGTGGGGAACTTGTTAAAAGATGACAAAACGCATTGTTAATGATAATGCCAAGGACATTCTTAAGATATTTTTGAAGAAAGTGTGAAAATCATTGCCGAAAACAATGCAGACGTCATTGATGAAGACAGTGTAAAAATCAATGTTGAAGACTGTTTAAGTCATTGTTGAAGAAGGCTTTGAAGTCATTGGTAAAGACAGTGCTGAGGTGAATGTTGTAGACAAGCCGAAGATATTGTTTAAGACGTTGCCGGAGTCAATTTCAAATATAATGGCTTAAAGACAATGTTAAAGACAGTGACGAAGACAGAACCGATGCAGGCTTTGTCACCGATACACGGCATCTCTGTGCACCGAGTAATTCGATCCACAAAGATTTTCCTCGAAGAATCATATAAATTATCAGACCATAATCTAACGTACCGACAAAATCTGCTACATCAAAAAATCTGTCCTCGGAGCAAGAAAAAACTGGTAAAAATCAATGCCGGCACTAATAAATATTGGGATCTGGATAGACAACCTTCATCTGGTTAATTTCCTGGTTCAGCATGTTGGCCATCCGCTTAGCGTTGATCATCGTTTGGTGGGTCTTCAGATCCGATTTGATCGGGTCCATGCCAGTGCCGAAGTTCCATCCCTCTTCTTCAGGTATCTCCTGCCTTTTCTCCTCGATCTTGTTCCGCAACTCTGCGTTCAGCTGCGGAGAGAACACCCTGTTCACGGTGGAGTTTGGGTCTCCGTAACTGTATCCGTTCGAAGTTCTTCTCGCTTCCAGTTTCGTGCCACTTGGAGCGCTGGGTGCGGCACTTCCACGATTGCTGCCGCCAGAGGACGTCCTGGGACGAAATCTTTCAGGAATGTACTGAACATTGCCACTGTCGTAATCGGCTTCCGGAAGATAGTAGGAATCCCGTTGGCCTCCATTGACCACGCGTCCATATTGTTGAGGAGGAGGCTGTCCGTTGACCGCTCTAAAGTTCTTCGGCGGTGCTGGTGGCGGCAGTCCTTTAGCCCCTTGTGGGTGTTGCTGCAAAGGCTGTCCATTGGCCCCTTGTTGGTAGGACAGAGGAGCTTGTCCATTGACACCTTGCGGATATTGTCCGTTGATTACTTGCGGATATTGCTGCGAAGCTTGTCCGTTGATTACTTGCGGATATTGCTGCGAAGCTTGTCCGTTGATCCCTTGTGTATATTGCTGCAGCGGCTGTCCGTTGATCCCTTGCTGATATTGCTGCTGGGGCTGTCCGTTAGCTCCTTGTGGATACTGCTGCATACCTTGTCCATTGACACCTAGTGGATATTGTTGCTGGGGTTGCCCACTGATTCTTTGCGGATACTGCTGAGGCGGTTGCCCATTGACCCCTTGCTGATATTGCTGTGGTTGTTGACCGCTGATACGCTGCGGATATTGCTGGGATGGCTGTCCGTTGATACCTTGTTGGTACTGCAGCGGAGGTTGTCCATTGACTCCTTGTTGATACTGCATTGGGGGTTGTCCATTAGCTCCTTGTTGGAACTGTTGCGGAGCTTGTCCAACAGACCCTGGCTGGTGTGGATACAGAAATTGTCCATTAGGCCCTTGAAGGTGTTGCCGCGGTGGTTGTCCGTTAAATCCTTGTTGGTTTAACCCAGGAGGTACGTTGCCTGTGCATCGCAAAATAAAAGAAAAATCAAAGATTTAGACAATCAGAATAGCCGGTGGAGTGATCAACAAATTTGCTCTCTTATCATAGCCAGTCTTAATTGAAAAGTTTTTCGATCCAGTTTTCTGTCTATATTCTAAGTTTGATGTCTTGTTCTGGCACAATGTCAATTAAAAGTTGCTTAAATTTGACAATAAAACAAACTCTAAAAAAACAAGTTTGAACTAAAATACCACCAAGAAAAATCTTGGAATCCAATTTTGGATCCATTTTAAAGAGTTTGGACATCCCAAACTGTCACAATGCTACTTAAAAGTTAATTAAATTTGACAATAAAACTTTATGGCATTGTTTAAAAATAATTAACTCACAAACTATGAAAAAAAATTCTGAACTAAAATACCAACAGGATAAACGCCCGGACATCCCAAACTGTCACAATGTCAATTAAATTGTTAATTGAAATAAAAAATTAATAAAAACGTAACAATTTTAAAAAATTGATTCAAAGACTTAAAAAATATCAATTATTATCAAGGAAAGTTATTCGATACAGTTTTCAAATTGATTTTTTAAAGAAGTTGGACAACTCAAACTGCCTCAATGTCAATTAAAATCGGGCTAAATTTGCTAATAAAACTTCACAGATTCATGTTTCATTCACAAAACTTCACTTAACAACAATTTTTATTCAACATATTATCGTTAAAGTCCTTTAATTCAGTTTTTGGATAGATTCAAAAGCATTTGGACAACTCGAGCTCCCTAGCTGTCAATTAAAATCGGGATAAATGTAGCCAAAAAACTTAATTGCATCATAGTTCATTCAAAAACTTTATAAAGATTAATTTTTACCAAAAATGTTATTGAGGGAAAGTCCTTCGTCTCAGTTTTTGGATAATTTTGTGAAAGTTTTGGACACCGAACTTCCACGATGTCAATTAAAATTGGGTTTAATTTGGCAAAATAACTTCCGCCGAACTTTACGAACATCAATTTTTAAACAAAATATTATTAGGAAAAGTGTTTTGACCCAGTTTTCGGATGAGTTCTAAAGAATTTAGACAATCCAACAGTCATGTCAATTAAAACCAGCTTTAAATTCGGCAACAACAATTTGCAGCGCGTTTCTTGTTTCACAGACTTTGGCCACGACCACTTGTCCTGTTTGTAAATTTTGAAAAGTGCTATTTCTGACTTTGATGAACTTCTCCTACCATCTTGACTTATGAAACTTTGACAGAAATGCTGCAGATTCAAATGCTCGAACCAGACTATTTCATGGGACCGAGTCTAGGGTACCAATTTTCTACAAATTTCTTTGGTCAAAGACACAGTTTCAGGAGCAACCGTGGTGGTTCAGGCCATAGTAACCCAGTTACACCACAAACAAAAAAAACTCTTTAAAGAGCCAAACTTACCCGCAAAGCTCTGCTGTGAAGACCGGGGCGACTGTCCCAACCCGTTACTGAGATGGCCGTACGGAGAATTCCTGCCGGACCATTCGCTACTCGGTGTCCCCATGCTTCGGTTCGACTCCTGGCTTTTCTGGGAGTTCATGCTATTGGGTCGAATGGGTTGAGCTAAGGGCAACGAATTTGGTCGCGGGTTCCTCAGCTGCACCGGTTCCATGCTGGGCGGTGGCTGACCAACGACGTGCCTCACTTCTTGCTTAGCAGGTTGCTTGCCGCTCTTGTGCTTTTCCTCGGCCTTCTGCTTCTTCTTCTCGGCCTTCTTCTTCTGCTTCAACATATCTTTCTCCTTCTTGGTAGGCATTTTTCAACGGATACTTGTCCGGTTTTCTCCAACGAGAACTTTCAAACAGTCTTTAGAAGACTTCAAAAACAAACCTCAGAACTAAATCCTTGCTTGGCTACGAGGTAGATAAAGTTTCAGGTTCACGCTCAGCTTGCTCCAACGAGAATTGTTTGGACAGTCTCAAGATACTTGTCCGGTTTTCTCCAGCAAGAACTTTCAGACCGTCTTCAGAGGTCTTCGCTGATAGATCCTCAGTCAGTTTGCTCCAACGAGAACTTTTAAATAGTCTTCTGAAGACCAGAAACGAACCAATGAGAAAATTTGGTAAGTCTTCGGAAGGCTTCGAGAAATTCCTCGATTCCCTACGAGGTCAATGAAGGTTCTGATCCTACCTCGGCCACTTCGAAGAACAGCTTCTGGGTTTGATCAAAGAAAGATTTCTGGAATGTTTTTTTAGGATTCTCGACCAACCAAAACCTGGCGTAAAATCCTCGATGAGGGTTCTGCTTCTCGTTCGGTTCGCTCCAAACAACTAGCCAGCAGTCTAGGGAAGTCCTGCCCGACAAAACACTGCGCAAAATCCTCGATGAAAGTTCAATTACCAAGCTATAAATATATAGTTTTCCACAAACATGATGTCAAAGAAGAGTTGTGCGTACCAACCGTTTGCCAATCGTCGGGTGTGTGTCACTAGTCAGTACCAATAATGATGCCGCGTACCTCAAATCGAGCGTCACGAGCGCTCCGAGATTGCGCATCTTATCCTTATCTGGATTAATGAAAAAATAGAGATTGTGCGTTGCCAAGTAACGTCAGATAGGCACAAGAATGTGCTGACGAGGACCACGGCCAACAAAAAAAGAGTTTTTTTTTTTACCAACTCGTGATGATGACTAACCGCATGCGTAGCACCGCAGGATGTAGCGCTCGACCTTGGCAAAACCTGCAACAGTTAAATTGAAAAAAAAAATCTATGTTAAATAAATATTGTTTGTTTTTAATATTTTAGACTTGGAATCCTGTCAATGACACAAGTTCTTTTGAACAGTTGTTGTTCAACACTTTTTGTGAAATTACCAGAAACGATAACAATAGGAATTGCTCGCATTCCGGATAATAATTTTACAAAAAAAAATTCAACACGGCTCATGTTGGTTAGTTTTTAAGGTTCAATTTTTGAAATACACTTCGAACATCTGAAGTAGTCTTTAGTACTTTTTTTTAAAAAAAAATTAATACCCTGATAAAAATTTGTTTTTTTTCTGGATTTTTTAACATTCGTAAGGAATTATTATCATTTTATCCATTTTACCAAAATAAAAATACATATATATATTTTTTGGTTATATGAGGTTCTAATTTTGTTTAAATATTTGATGTTTTTATTTAAAATTTGAAATATTATTTTATAATTAAAAAAACAAGAAGTTCCAAAATTAAGAAATATAAAATCTACTAAAATATTTTAATTATTTATGATTTTTTCAATTCTGCATATTTTAAAAATGTACAAAAATTTACGCACAATTTATACATTTTGCATATATATATAAAATTTTGCATAGATAAAATTTACAATATAACTTTTGTATCCAAATTGAATTTATCAATTTAAATAAAACCAATCTTAGACAGTATGAATTAAAAAATACCAAATTCATCGGCAGTTAAAATCTACAAAAATTTATAAATTTAGTAAAATTTAAAAAAAATTGTATATTACAAACTATTCTTAAGACGAATTGACGTTAAAATTAATCCTGTCCACCAAGTACTAAAAATTTACCAGAATTTAAAAAAGTAGGCCTAATTATACAAATCTAGAAATATAGCCTACTTAAAAAATTACCAAATTTTTAAACATTAAAACATAAAAACCCCAAATTTAAATTCTAAAATCATTAAAAACACAAATTTAGTTTTACTCAAAATATTCGGTAAAATTAATAATTAGGCCAGTTTAAAAAGTTGGGAAAAATCGCCGAATTTTCACTTTTGTTTTTTTCAAAACCATTCCCATTTTAGAAACTTTGATTTTGCGAACTAGTTCGTAAAAACGAGAGTCGAGTGTACTGTACATCGAGAATTCATTAATCAAACTTTTAAAATTTGATATTTGATATTACCCACTTTAGCCTGTCAACTATTTGACGAGTTGTCAATATTTGTGCCTAAATTTCTAACGCAATTTGTGCCAGTCATTGCTGGGGGGATCAAAGGTCACGTGATTCTTGTTTTCCCAACTATTTTGATTACTTCTGGGGTGCAATTTTTGAAAAATTCAACCGAGATAAGATTCGATATTTTCAAAAGATATCTAAACAATTTCATGATTTATCAATTCACACCACAAAAAACCCACAAATTTGAGCTTCACCAGAGGGCGCCAGCAACCAAGCCGAGCATTTTCGAGAATGCTCGAAAATGGTGAAGGTTTTTTTTTTTGAAAATAATTAGTTTTTCTACCAGTAATGACGCTTTTTTATGAAAAAAATCATGAATTCTCGTTGAAAGTAAAGACAGTTTTGATGAGAATTATGAGACATTCGATGGAATTTTTGCTAAAAACAAACATAAAAAGGGGTCAAAGATTGACCAGACCTCCTGATGCGAAAACGGAGATACTTAGTAGGAAGTATGGCCAATCTTTGACCCCTTTTTATGTTTGTTTTTGGCAGAAATTACATCGAATCTTTCATAATTCTCATCAAAACTGTCTATACTTTCAACAAGAATTCATAATTTTTTTCGTATTACTTTCATATTACTTTCGTATTAACCTTATTATTCGTAGAAAAACTAATTATTTTCAAAAAACTCCACCATTTTCTGCAAACCTGTCATTAATTGTCGCAAACTTCGTTAATTTAAGTAAAACAACATTTTTCAGGAAAAAAAATGTCATTAATTCAACAAACTTAATGATTCATTATTTTCTAGAAAACTTCATATTTTATGCAAAACAAAATAATGTTCAATAAAACTGTCATTAATTTCAGCAACCCTGTCATTATTTGCCACATATTTTCAAAAGAACTGTCATTATTTTCATTAAACTTCATCATTATCAAGAAAACTTTATAATTTTAAACGAAACTTCATCTGCTTTCAACTAAACTGTCATTAATTAATTGTAGCTAAACTGTCATTAATTGTAGCCACATTGTCATTCTTTTCAAGAAAACTTCGTAATTTTAAACAAAACTGCCCTATCTTTTAAAAAAACTGTCATTAAATGCAATAAAACTGTCCTTATTTGCAACATTTTCAACAAAACTGTCATAATTGTAATTAATTGTAGCAATACTGTCATTTTTTTTCAAGAAAACTTCACATATTCAAGCAAAACTTGATTACATTTCAACAAAATCGTCATTAATTGCCGCAAAACTTCCTCATTTTCAGTCAGCAAAACTGTCATTATTTGTAGCAACAATGTCATTACTTTCAAGAAAACTTCATATTTTATGCAAAACTTGATTATATTTCACCAAAATCGTCATTAATTGCCGCAAAACTTCATTATTTTCAGTCCTCAAAACTGTCATTATTTGTTGCAACAGTGTCATTACTTTCAAGAAAACTTCATATTTTATGCAAAACTTGATTATATTTCACCAAAATCGTCATTAATTGCAGCAAAACTTCATTATTTTCAGCAAAACGTCATTAATTGTAGTAACAATGTCATTATTTTCATGAAAACTTCATATTTTAAGCAAAACTTGATTATATTTCACCAAAATCGTCATTAATTGCAGCAAAACTTCATTATTTTCAGAAAAAACTGTCATTAATTGTTGCAACAATGTCATTATTTTCCAAAAAAAAATTCATATTTTAAGCAAAACTTCATTATTTTAAGCAAAACTTTATCATTTTAAACAAAACGGTCATTAATTGCAGCAAAACTGTCATTAAATGCAACAAAACTGTCATTCGGCAAAAGTGCAGCAAAACTGTCACTAATTGTAGCAACACTGCCCTCATTTTCCAGGAAGCTTCATATTTTTAACATAACTGTCATTAATTTCAGCAAAAACACATTATTTATAAAAACAATGTCATAATTCGTAACAACGCTGTCATTAATCTCAGCAAAGACTTCTTAATTTTTTAAACAAAACTTCATGATTTTCAGCAAAAGTTTTAAGTTTTTCTGGAAATTCGCTTATTTTTTTAGTAAAAACGTCAACTATTTCATTTTCAAAAAAATAGTTAAAAATCTTTAGAAAAATGGGTCCTTTTTTATCGCCACCCGGTTAATTTTTTTCATTTTCGGTAATCGTAATTCAAGAAAAGAAATCATTATTTTTCTTTAAAAAAATATTTTGGTTATATTTTTTTTTAAAAACTGCTTTCCAATTTTACGATATGAATTTTAAAACAAACTCACCGAGTTCTTTATCCCAAATTCCTAAGTCCGGATCTTCCACCGACATCTCGGATCCTCCGTCGCAACTGCCGAACGAGACTCCGGCACCTGAAAACTAAATTTTACGGCACATTCCAACCTCGGCTACTTAGGTAGTTTCTTCTTAGAAAATCTGCCACCAATTTATTTCTTCCTCCTCAATTTATTTCTTCCACCGACATCCCGGATCCTCCGTCGCAACGGCTGAACGAGACTCCGGCACCTGAAAACTAAATTTTCCGGCACATTCCAACCTCGGCTACTTAGGTAGTTTCTTCTTAGAAAATCTGCCACCAATTTATTTCTTCTTCCTCAATTTATTTCTTCCACCGACATCCCGGATCCTCCGTCGCAACGGCCGAACGAGACTCCGGCACCTGAAAACTAAATTTCACGGCACATTCCAACCTCGGCTACTTAGGTAGTTTCTTCTTAGAAAATCTGCCACCAATTTATTTCTTCCTCCTAAACTTCAGAAATTCCTGAAAACTCCCGGCATCATTTAACCGGACGCTCGCGTGACCGCAACGAGGAACGCGCCATTCAATTTTATAAAGAAGACCAAGATTTTCTAGCACATGTTTTCTGGGGAAATGGTGCTCATGAAGGAGACATTCAAAAAAGACTTCCTCAAAATTTGACCAAAATTGGACTGCCCTTTACCCCCTGTCCGGATTGTGTCCGGTCAATCAGGACATCCCCACATTCGGACGTCCGAAACTTAAAAAACTGTATTAAATTTGGAAAATTTAAAGTTTCGCCAATTTTTACTCGAAAAGCGTAAATTTTGTACTCTGACAGGGTTCACTTAGAAATTTCATTTGAAACTTCCCTGACTTTTCCAGTCAGTTTTCAAAAAAATTTCCCTGACCAATGACTACGTGATAAATTGACATATTTTCCAAAGTTGACACCGGAAAATATTTTTTTAAATTTACTAACGACAATTTTGAAAATTAACGTAGTTTTGTATTGTATTCGGAAAATTTTGAAAATTTGTGCTCGGAGGTTGGCAATTTGGAAAGTTTCACGAATTCGTACTCGAAAAACGTAAATTGTGTACTCCGACAGGGTTCACCCAAAAATTTCATCTGAAACTTCCCTGACTTTTCCAGTTTTCAAAAAAAATTCCCTGACCAATGACTACGTGATAAATTGACATATTTTCCAAAATTGACACAGGAAAATATTTTTTAAATTTACTAGCGACAATTTTAAAAATAAAAGTAGTTTTGTATTCGGAAAATTTTGAAAATTTGTGCTCGGAGGTTGGCAATTCGAAAGTTTTACGAATTCGTACTCGAAAAACGTAAATTTTGTACTCCAGAAAGATCGTGAATGTTGCCAACTAGACCTCAGAATGTGTTGGGAATTTGGCGAGTTTCTCTTCGTAAACGTTTTGAAAATTTTATGAATCCCGGAATCCGTACTCGAAAACGAGTAAAAATGATGAGAATTTGTACTCGGGGAGGAAGGACGTGGAATTTGTACTAGTTTATCCTCAAGAAAACGTGGAAAAATTTGTAAAGATGACCTACTCGGAAAAGGTTGACAATTTGGCGAGTTTACGCTCGCGAAAAACGAGAATTTCACGAGTTTTTACTGGGATGATTTGAAAGTTTGCAAATGGACCCTAAGCTTTTACAGGGATTTCCCTAGACCTGGAAAACTCAGGGAACATGTATATGTCTGGAAAAGTCAGGGAACATGTATATGTCTGGAAAAGTCAGGGAAATTCAACGTAGTCATGTTGTTACGATTCAAAATTAATGCTTAGCTGAGAAAAAATTTCCACGTTTTCCGTGTAAAAATTTGAAAAATTTTCTCGGTTTTTCCGATTACAACATTGAAAATATTTCCACTTTTCCGAGCACTTTTTCCGAAAGCTTCAATATTTCCAAACATGTTTTGAATACAAAATTGTCTCATTTTTTTTTAAAAAAAAAAATTATGCAAGTTTTTGAAATGTTTTTATTTATTTATTTATTTTTTTTAAAAATATTTTCCAGAGTAGATTTTGCAAAATATGTCAATTTTTCACATTGTCACTGGTTAGGGAAATTTTGTAAAACCTGTAAAAGTCAGGGAAGATGGAAAAGAAATTTCTGGGAGATAAACCCTGTTTACTGACTTTTGCAATTTATGACCCACAATTGCGCTCAATTTTCCTTTTGGGGCCATCCAGAAATGATGTCACGGCTTTAGGGGGTTGGGGGGGGATTGGGCTAAAGCTGAATTTGTGACAAATCGTGACAATAGGGGTGGGGGGGGGGGGGGGGGGGGGTA
>JAQGBX010003169.1:0-18048 GCA_034698745.1 Megaphyllum sjaelandicum
AACGCAATCAAGCACAGATTAACGTATTTACACTAAAAATACGCATTTTGAAAAATCTCACGTGAGATTATGGGGTGTGGGAGGGGGTCGAGCCAAATCTCACGACATCTCACCAGGGGGGGGAGGGGAGGAGGGGTTGAAAAATCACCAAAAACTCCTCACGTAATTAATGGACGCCCCCTTATCCATGCCTGAGATTAAACGGAGTCCTTTTATAAGTCATCCATTGCAAAAAAATAAGCAAGATTAATATACTGTAGGCCAAAGATCTATTTTGTAAAATTATTGAAGATTTTTAAAAAAAATGTGCAATTTTCCTTAGCTATAAAATTTTCCCAAAAACGACATAATTTTTTCTAAGAACGATGCAGCATGTACAGTATAATATTTTCCCCTATAATGATAGCGTCATTCCTATCAAATTGTTCATAATGGCGTCACAGGATTTCCTGATGTCAATTACGCAAAGACTTTTCCTATGATGATACGACGATAATTAATGTACCTGCTTGAAAGTTTCGCAATGTGATGTTGGCGGAAATATCACTAGAAATACTGTATTCATCACCAACATTATTACATACAATTAGTTTGGCGTCTAAAAAAATCTGATACAAATTTAGCTCCGGCATCATCACATTAAAATTCTTTTGAATTCGTTTGAAGCTATACGATACAAACATTGTAGCTTTCTGAAGCTTACAAACAGTAGCTTTCTGAAGTTATGACGTCAGAAAGCTATTGTGAAGGTTGCATGAGATCCAAAATCGACACGCTAAAATAATGGGTTTAAAAAAAATCTTTCAAGGTTATTGCTGCTTTTAAGTGACTCGCACCAAAATGCGATTCGTAATTCATCTGTCCAAGTACCCCAGCCGGCCGTTCATTACGCTGTGCACAGGTCATATAATGTGCATGTACATATTCCAAAATTTTCTCACAAAACGTTAACAGTTTTCATCATTTTCATGCAAGTTATTTGCAAATTATATTTAGCCGTTTCTTGCTGTAACTACAGTAGGAGTACTCAAACAAACTTTGCTGTTTTGCAGCTATTGTACAGATTGGTACTCGCCTTCTGGTCCGGTTAATTAGGCTGTGCCCAAGAATTGAGTGCCCAAGAAGGAAAATGGCCAGCGTTTTGCCAGTTTTCCTGTGTTAGTAACTCCTAATTGTGAATTTTATGCTGGTGCTGTTCGTTAATACCCACTATTTTCTTTTCGTCACTTTAATGATGAAAAGTGTCAATCTTTCGCAGCGACGAACGGTGACATGCAGTGTCTTAGAAGTACATGTACAAATTAAGCCACGCTCATATATCGGTTATATCGATCGTATCGCTCAGTGGTCTACCGTAACACTCAGGTTTTTCGAGGGAAAACTTGCATCGCAATTTTATGTAAATAAATGGTTAAATAATTACATCGTTTTTTTACAGGTTTAAGTTAAAAATATTAAAATATGAAATTATAATGCTCAAGAAAGGATTCTATGACATTCCCTGGATATACTTGGCCAATTGGCCACTATTGTGCTACTCTGTTTGCATCTTGGCGAATTTCACTTGTCCAAAAAGAGTACACTCGGAGCACCCAAGTGTACACTTGGGTACTCCCGGAGTACCCTGGAGTACATTCGGATTTCGGAGTACACTCGGAGTACCCAAGTGTACAATCGGGTACTCTTTTTGGACAAGTTAAATTCGCCATCTGTTACCCAATCCAATGTCAGGGCGTCTCTTAGAGACAGTGCCACTATAGGCCTAGAAGATCAAATATGCCGACACGGAGTCGGCATGCTGTTTTTTTTTTCGTATATTGGGTGATGGGCTCCATAATGAGCCGTCCAGCGATTCTATGCGTAGCTAAAAGTTGCTATGGGCGTGGCTTCATTTGTTTTGCATCAGTTTGACCAGGTGACGCTGTAGCACCCGAAAAGGTAGAGTCGAAAAGGCGTCTATAGTTCTTAAAGGCTTATTTAGTTCTCATAGGGATCGAGCCATTCAAAAAACGACGACCACAAATATTTCCCAAAACTGGACTCCCCCTACCCTCTGTCCGCATTGTGTCCGGTAAATGAGGACCCCCACCCTCCCCCATTCGGCCGTCCGAAACTTCATAAAAATTGTATTCGGAAAATGTTGAAGGTTTTGCAAATTTGTATTCGAGAAAACGTGGAAAAATTTGTAAAGACGACCTCGGAAAAGGTTTTTTGCAAGTTAATGCAAGTTTTTGCAAGTTAATTTTGCAAGTTAATCTATATATATAAAATAGAAAACGACGCCATTTTTTTTTGGGTTTGTGGCCGTACGGTGGGCTTCAACTCCGTGGGAATACATGCGTTTGTAGACGTACGGTGGGCTTCTACTCCGTGGGAATAAACAAGGCCATAAATCTTCTCTGAGTTGCCCCAACCCATAAAACTGTCAAACAGTTTTCACGTCCCCCCTCCAGGCAACCCATAAAACGGTCAAACAGGTTTCCCGCCCCCCCTCCTGGATGCGTCCAGGTCATATGGCGTCATCTTTTGGCGCTAAAGGTAAGCTAAATCTAACTCTTGATCGCATAAAAGGGGTTAGAAAATCAAACAACAATTTTTACCCGGACAAAGCCGGGTATTACCGCTAGTTTTAAATAAAGGAAAAAAACATGGTTTAAAAAAGCTCAACTGCACCCTTTTCAAAGTTGGATTATTCCTTATTTATGTCACTAACACCTTAATTTATTCATTAAGATACATTTCATGTCTGAAAAAGGCTGCCACAGCAATATCAGACACATAAAATGTCTTATTAAAATTATATTTTTTACAGCAGTTTTAAGATGGAAAATGCGTCTTGAAATAATACTTTGTTTTACAGTGTACGTGCATATTAGAACATATGCGGGATCAAAGAAATGGATGAATATTTTTTTCCGCTCATTACATTTAGAAAAAAAAATAAGATATTTTGGTCCGTTGTTAATAACGTACTGTATCTACCATTGGATTGCTATTGCAAATGAGGATGGAATTCATTTCTTGTTTCACCAAATGGCTTTTCTTCCCAATCTACGAGTTGCGCGTCATTGGGAGTGATTTTGGCATTTGCTCTCTCTGTAAGGGGACAGGTTTTGTAACTTATTCCTCAAAATGTCGCTTCTTTGCTCACGAAGACTAATGGCGCAATTACGCTCTCGAGATCGTCACCAGAACTTATGCTTTTGAAAGGCGTCGCAATATTGACACTGAGGAAATAAGGAGAAGTAATGGAAAGGGAGATTTAAATCATTCTTTCATCTGCTGAATTACATTTCTGTGCCCCTGCTATTTGCGATCATTTATCCTATTCAGGTGAAATCGTTTGTCGATGACACTGCGAACGCAGTCGTACTCATGCGCGATGAAACCAATAGCGTCGAACATTGATTTTTTTGCTTATGTACTGGTGTACTTTCAGGCAAATTTCAAAGACGTCTCAACTATGACAGTAGTAAAAGTCTGTGGATAGACTCGAAATGTTGGCTTTAAGAGCTGATATTCCGACATAGTTAAATAAAATGTGTTAGACAATATTTCATTATCGAACTTTTGCGAGAGAAACATGGTTTCAAGTTGCTTAGCTGTATATGATGGTTTCCTTTTTTCGGTAGTTTTTCAACGCGAATCTCATTTTGGTTAATTACTGATAGATGTATCATTTAGCAAATTGTGTTGCATTTGATCTAACAAACTGCGAAATTGTAAATTGATTATCTCATGATTTAGTCATGAATAAATTCAGGAAGAGTCACGCTTAATTCACATCTCACCTTTGTTCACTGTTGAAGATTTAAGACAAATCTTGAATTGAAAATATAAACAGTTCAACTTACTAGGGCAATTAATAAATGTGACTGTGCCTGGGAACGTATTGGGAAAATAGCATTACAATGGAATATGGTTTATTGGGGCACTACGAAAATCGGACCATGAATTTTGGTTCGATTAAGTGGTTTCTAAATTTACGCTTTTCATGTACTCGACTAGAATTTATGTAGCCCAATAAAATCTGAATCCTGTTAGCCGGTGACCCAAATAACCGGAATCCACTGTTTTACTATTTATTTGTTGTTAACTTATGTTTTGCATCTGGGGGAAATAAAAAAAATTAAATTCGGTGCATGAATCGACATCGTGTTATTCAGAATTTCATTTTTGTAGTTGTTCTACAAAATTATTCCGATGATACCTGCTTGTCCACGAATGTGTTTTATCTCAGAATTTCCGATCGCTGCAGATGCAGTATTTACCGCACTCGGTTCCTTTAAGCACCAGAAAATTGTGAAGGTCGTTTGCCGTAGCCCCCTGGATGGGGAGCGTACGTAAGGGACGCACCCCACATGGCGTCATTTAGCCCCCCAAACTTCTAAGCGAACCTATAACCTCGTCTAACGGCTCGTTTTAAGCCCAAATTGCATTTCGCCCATCTTTTCCAGCATGCTGGCGCAATTTCCAGTATATAGGCTTATATTTCCCCGATGCTATGAAATGGTTGGAAGCTTTTTATAGGAAGAAGCATTGGCCATTTTTTATTTTACAATCCTCTTTAACTTTCGGTATGTAATAAATGGTACAAAGGGCATTGTGTTGGCCGGGATCGCGTAACGCGTAAAAATTCGCCGCACCCACCGATGCCTCGTATAGAATGGCGATAAATAGGGCTCCCCGACTATGAAAGATGCAATTCAACTTCTATCTCCTCTCTATTGCGCATTGCTGACAAAAAAAAAATCTCGAGATGTTTTAAGTGCCTAAAAAATGCGCTAAAAAACCGACCTTTGCCGGCAAAATTGATGGCGGATGATGGCCTTTCGCGCTTCATCATCTATAGGCCATATTACGCCGTGGAAAAATACTTAAAATCTCGCCCATGGAACTTCTTTATTTTTTTTTTATCCCGAAATCGTAGACTCGTCTCGCGTCTCTCTCTCTCAATTGGACGATGAGGGATTGTGATCTTTTTGAATATTTTTCCAACGTGCAATATTGCCGAGATTTACGACTACGTACTTGCCGGGCTAATCCCGGAAGCGAGCGAATAATGAAGGGAAATTCGCGGAAACGGACCGAAAATCGGGAAAGTTCCTTATCGCCCTCCATAGTCGGTTGAAGGGTGTATTAACACTTGTCGTTGCGTTTTTTGTTGTTGTAAAGCATCTGTCTGAGTATCCCGCTCATAATGGTCACTTGGTGCGTACTTCATGGTTGAACTAAAAGTCTGCGCTTATCACGTTTTCCATATCAACTGTCCATTTATTTACAGTATAGCGCAGTAAGATTAATGGAAAGAAACCATCAGCATCTACCATAGATCGACCCTCCACCTGGCGGTTCGCTCGTTAAACGAAGCAAGCTTGAATTACATATAACGAATGGCTAATTTATGCGCATAGTGCACGTGAAGTGAACTGAATGTAATTTTACGGATAAAATTGCTAGCAACGCAATCTACAAATCATTTCGGATATACAATTGTACATGTACTGAAGCCTGGACAATTTTCAGTCACGGAATGTGCTGCCCCCATACAGGGACTTGCCATTCTCGCTAGATTATACGTATAGTTTGCCATCGTTCAGGGGCAACTTGACATATGACTCTCATTACTTGACATGCTCTGTGTATCTCTGATAGCTCTAAAGATGACAAGTGAGTTCCGTTTGACATCAATGGTGGTATCACATCAATCTATTCGCGACGCAATTTTCACATTTTAGTACTGTTGTCTTATGTGAACTGCTGGTATCAAATATTGTAAGTTCACTGTGTACTCGAGGTCTGTTAACCGTGATATTCTGAATAGCATATCACCGACTTAGTTTGCAATTGGTTGTTATTGCGAGAGAGGAATGAGGAATTGAATTGAATACGTACGAGTCACCTGTTTGTCAGCTAGCATGTGAGGATGAATTGGTGGGCCTATAGTTGAATATTTACATGTGCAGTACATGTACTTAGACATGGCAAAGTTGGGAGTTTGTGTAGAAATGCAATAAAATTTGTTTCGAGGTTGTTTGTTGATAAATCAACGTGCCTGCATATTCAACCTTTTTTGCCATTACCAAATGTTTTCTTCAGTTTATAATTGCAGTCATTGTCGGCAGCGATGTCACATGTGAATATATTCATATACGGAGAATTTCCTATAGAACTCTTGGATTAGATGAGGATTTAAATTGGATAAGTTCACTAACTCCGTTGCAGTTTCTTTGGATTTTATATACATTATACCAAATTTGCCTAAAATGATTTTTTTTCTGTATTCTACATATATACTGTATGTACAGTTGAAGTTTGCCTCTATCCTCTTACGACCATAATGGGATAAGCGCTGAAAGGGTCTGTTCGAAATCTCCATAATTCATTTTGATCCTTTTGAACGTACAGTACGTAATCGCATTTTCACATGGAACCATTGATGTTTGTTTAGATGTTGAGCCCCCTTATTCTAATGCACTACACGCGATTTGTAGATGGCCGATGAGGCGCTTTTAGTACCATTTTGTAATGCATCAACGGATTGATCGCCTATCAAATTACTTAATACCTCAGCGATACATTACGTCGCTTTTTATCGCTATCATTCTGCCTGCACTCAAACTGTAATTTTAGAACATCGCTGTTAGATGTTCGGAGAACTTCACTCATTTCACTCGCACTGGCAATTAAAAAATGCAGTTTATTAGTTGGGACAATCAATCATTGGAGTTTTACGATGATTTGTTGTGGATTATAATGATTTGCAAAACTATTAAAGCTAACTACTTTTAGTCTCACAGCAATAATACTTTTGCATGTTGATGCCTTCTTTATTTAACTGTTGATGCGTCCTTCCATTGACTGTAGCATTGATCAGAAACAATTCAAGTTGCAGAAACATGTTAGACCTTTAAATTATTTGAAGTTTTTTAGCTATTTTCAATACGCTTATACCTGTGTACTGCACGCATACCATCTAATTTAAAGGAGTAAATTTATCCATTTCATTTCCAATGTCTCTTGTGGTCTTGCACTGTAAACTATAGCCCAGCAAAACTCATTTTTTTCTTAGAAATTCGTAACTAAAACAATTTTTTAAAGCTTTTATTGCATTGAGGATAGACAGACGAATGTCAGTTTTCAAGGAAGATACTGCACTTTATATAAATTATAACAAGCCAATCGTGGGCAATCGATTTCGGCCTTCACGAATTCAAAATTGTCATTTTTTTCCAGTTTGATAAAAAAAATGACTCGAAATTGACGTTGCCCATATGCTGCGGCCAAAAAGTCATGAATTAGCCAGGGATCTTGTGTTTTTTTTCAGTATCCAGCTACTTCTTTAATTTCTTCCTCTTTCTCTTCTTTAAATGGAATTAAAGTAGTTTTTATTTACTTTTTATACTTTTTTTTCTAAATTGGTGGAAGCTTACTGCATTTCCTTTTTTTAAAAATAAAATGCAATTTTGTATTTATATTAAGAATGCTATTTAGTGGAACAAATATCATCCCATGGGAAGAAATAAAAAACTTGTTTATTTGAAAGACTCATTTAAGAAACTTAGAAGAGTCGTATTACCCGTTGAGAATTTTCATGGACAACATGTTTGATTTGATTTTTCCTGTGGGCTAATGCAGTATAACATAATTTACTACTTTCAAAATTAGCAAAATTAGCATTTATCAAAACGAGCATTTAATGGCTAGCCCGTTGATGTTGGCCATCATTGTTGGCTCCTGTGCATTGCTGAGCAGAGTGATGTTTCCCCAATGTTGCAAATCTCTTTGAAATGGCGTTGTAAAGCATAAACAATTCATGTTATGGTGTTTAATGAATTAAATTCTGATAATATATCTAAAGCTTTTATGACTCTCATTTCTGGCATGGTTAAAAATGAAGATGTAAATGCATACAATATATTTTGTTCAAGTAATACAGTTTTATGTTCAGTGTACTTCGTATACAAAGAAGTTACTACTATATTTATGTATATTATTTCGTGAATACGAGCTCGTATAAAACGTTATTGCATCTAGGTTTGATGGGGCATTTTTGAAAGATTGGAAGCTGAATGAGCCCTGGTCGTGCAATGCAATTTTATGATGAAATTGGAGTGGACAATGCGTTCTGAAAAATCAATAATTGAATACTTCGGGCTACTTCTCTCTGCTATTATGGCACTTTGTAAGTATATGAGGAAATTGGTCATTCTTTAAGGCGCTTCTCCATTAGCACAAGTACAGTTTGCATAATTTAGCACCTAGCTCCAGAAATTCTCAACAGTTATGTGGTGAATGACCTCTTAAGTTCCGCTCAACAGGGAGGACTGAATATCATTTCTATTGAATTTGATATTGCGAAATGAATGCTTGCTTATTCAAAACAGATCGTTGAGTTTTTGAACGATCTTCAGTGGACCATAAATGCTTCTCGTGCGATTGTTTATGAATCCGTTTTACTGACTTGTCAGCCGGAGGTGGCTAAGATGCGTTTTTTTTTCTTTTCCTTTCAAAATACATCTCTCCGGCAAGAATAAGGCAAGAAATCTGAGTTTTAAGTGAGGTCGTTTATTTCTTATGCACATTTTTCTTGTCCTCTTTTCACTGCAACAATGAATAATGAATGACCAACCTCGGCGGCTGGATGCATTCAAGCTGCACTTTTATCTACGAAACCGAACTGGTTGTGAATTTTTAGCACGTACGGCACAGTGAGGAATTATATTTGCAAAAAAAAAATTCAATAAACGGTTAGGAAGAAATTGCTATGAAAATCCTCAAGAAAACTGCTTTTATGCGCATTCGAGTAGGTTTCCTACTATTTTCTTGTGTTTTTTATTTCGCAACAAAAAAGGACTAGTTTTTTGCTCAATTCCCATATACGCAGGTCTTCATAACAACGGCCCGAGGGTCTCCCAACACAATTTTGTCGACATTTTAAAAACATGGAGGAAGTAAATGGAAACGATTGTGTTCTTTAATATTTTAATTATCACTCCTTGAAACCTACCATTTTCGCTGAACATTTAATGTTGCACCATGCGTGTAGCTCGATGGAGAATTCATCTCTAACTTTAAATGTTCATGGCATTTCAACTTCTAATAACACTACGTAATTGCTTTTGTCCTTAACCTGTTTAAGGTATAATTTTGAAATAGTGGTCCGAAATGTGTAAGGAGCTTGGTTCAACTTTCTTAACACATGAATGATGTCGCATTTCACATCTATTGATACCATGCCAGGATTAAGGATAAACTTGTAATGAAAAGTGGGTGATGTCGCATTGTTTCGTTTGAGTTACATGAACTTAATTTATTATTGACTAAGGGTAAGAATACATTGAATGCTAATTGCAGGCGCTTACCACTCTGCGTAATATAAGTGTTACATATGGGTAAGAACACACAGAATGCTTATTGCAGGCGCAACAAGACTTTATACAGACTTATGCCTCACCTTGTAGTTGGACGCAGAGTGGTAAGCGCATGTAATAAGCAGTCAATGTATCCTTACCCATACAGTACATCAGGAAGAGTAATTCTAACGTTGTACTCGCGCTGCTAAGCATTTCGATAAGCAAATCTGAGATTTACTCCTTATACAGTGCAGATGGCACATGTGCATTCCTGTGTATTTTTCCAGCATATCAATTTTAATTCACAACTACCGTTAGTTGTAGGTGACGCTATAGTTTCATAGTCTCTAATGCTCCTAACGAGACAGTTAAATAAACTGTTAAATTTCCTCTCAGTCCTTATATCGGTTGGGATTTGAATTCCTTAATGAAGGTTTGAAATGCTACTGACTTCCGTTCGCCCTTCATCTCTTAATGTCAGCCGCATTCTGCCCGAGATGAATTTGGTATTAATGTAGTGTTTATATAGATATTCTCCAAACAGACTGTTTTATTGACGCGTTTAATGTTCCGTATACGTACGCTTACATAGATACATTATACAAGAAAATGAAACGGAATGAATTACGTGAGAGTGAATTGCGATTTGATGGGCGTCAACGGCTCAAATATATCGCTTTACGGGAGCTGGGGAATGTGCGCGTGCACACCCCAACCCACGTGACCCTCGGAGTAGGGTCAGGAAATTCATCGAGAATTATGGATTTCTGTATAGGGCCAACTCAGCGATTTCTTTTTTTCTCGGTATTTATAATCTAGGGTTTTTATCGAGGTCTAAGCACTCTCCTCCTACAGCATGAATTCCTCTCCTCTCCCCCCCCACCCCTGATTCTCTGCCCTGCAACTTCTTGAGAAAATCGATAAGATTTTTTGGGGGTGGGGTTCAATTTGTACGAGGCAACAATAATTTGTTTTCAGTTATATGGGCAAATGTGCTACGTAGATAAAAATAAAATGGCTGTAAAAATGCTAAGCAAGTGATATATATATTATGTTGTCGGAAAAATATCTATAGCCGAGCGTTCCATCTATACTGCGGCGAAAATATGGCGGGGAAAGATCCCGTTACACGGGGTTTTACTGTCACGTATTTTTACGGCCCAAGGTTTTATGAAGCGTATTTTGGAATGAATATTTATATGGGCTAATTACACACTCGAGGGTGAAAAAATGAAGTCCCTGCATGCAGCCTTCTGAGAAACGACCCAATAGGATTGCCAACGATATGATATAACGGAGCACGGAAATAATGTAATTATTTTTCGGATAATTAATTATCAACTAGATACTATTTCATACCGATACTTTTCTATATCTCTAAATGCTTAGTTGCATGCAAATGCACGGCTGAAAATTTATTGCCGCGTATAATCGACGACTAAATACGGTTTAATCGGCCATTATCACGTTCCATATTTATAAGCCGGGGATTTTTGCAAGTGGAATATCAAGACGATTGTGCATGAGTGACATGTTCTTGTATCGGGGCGTGACGTCACACGAAGATCCCTAAATTTCCAAGTTTTGGCGTACAGCTGTACGTTAATGCTTGTAAATACAGAAAAACCTGGAAAAGTGACCACCTTTGAATGATGACCACCTGTTTATGTTGACCATTTTTTATTGCATTATTTTTAGTGTACATTTATATCATAAAAATTCTCTGTATATAGTGACCAGTGACCACTGTCTATTGTGTACAGTGACCAGGGTGAGTTGTCTTTTTTTGCAATTTTTACCTTGCTAATGCACCTTAAAAACTGACCAGATAACAAATGAGTCACGTTACATCTTGCTTTAACCCTTGGACATGAGGATTTTGTACTATTTTGGTTTTGTCCACCTGTTTATGTTGACCACTTTTTATTGTATTATTTCTAGTGTACATTTATATCATAAAAATTCTCTGTATATAGTGACCAGTGACCACTGTCTATTGTGTACAATGACCAGTGTGAGTTGTCTTTTTTTGCAATTTTTACCTTGCTGATGCCCCTTAAAAACTGACCAGATAACAAATGAGTCACGTTACATCTTGCTTTAACCCTTGGACATGATGATTCTGTACTATTTTGGTTTTGTGGTTTTTTACTACATGTATTACAGTTTACTATTTAACAGTTTAATGTACATGTTCATTATTTTAATTAAATTCAGGCATTCTTTGTATAATGCTGTCTGGCTGTACCACCCAGTTTTAAAAATTCCTTAACTTTAATGCCAGTTCTGGTAATTTATTTAGCCAGAGACCATAGAGGCTTAAATTTTGAACCATTTTTTATAGGGTTTGTACATCCTGGTACAAATGGGCCCTTAAATACATTGCCATCTCGAATAAATAATGTGATTTCGACTACGACTTAGAACAGTATTTTAAAATTTTTGGACTTTTGACTTATGTTTTTTATATACGTCCATCCATCAGCTTTTTAATCCTTATTCATGAGCTTTTTTTGCATAGGGCCGGTTATTTTTCCTTCTTTTTAATAACATTTATTGTATCTAGCAAAACGTTATTTGGTCATTCCGTGTACATAAAATGGCTCAGCTGCCTTCCGGGCTGTTTCTCCAATATCGCGCCCAGACACATCGAGAAAAGCTCAGGGAGATTAAGATTTTAACCGTCCAACAGCGTGCGTTAATGCTGGTGGCTGCAACATTTCTAGCTTGACCTTATGTCTGGAAGTGACGCAGAACTTGTCTAGGATAAACCGTTATGCTACTTCCACATACTATAGAAAACATAGAGGAACTTACGTTGCTTATTGCATGGTTGCCAGTTGTTCCTGGCATCTTATGGCAACTTATGTGAACAATTTTATGTAAAACAAGTTATGTGAACAACTGGTAGCAATTAGCAACACAAAGTTTCTGCGTTTCGTCCTGGGTGGACGCAGCTTTTGCTAACAGCGCTGGTCTCTTGTAAAAAGCACACTACATGTAGCCTACATATAGCTCTGCGTTCGTTCAAACATCAATTGGTTGGTTAGGTTGAGGGAAATTTTTTTTGTCCATAAACTAAATTAATTTAAGAAAATGTGGTTGTGAATACACGAAGTCTGGCTGCATTTACAAATTTCTAGCTCTCGTGTTTGTAGTTTTACAACTGGGCTAATGAATAAAAAATGAATCAGATATAAATAAAAATGAATTAAATATGAATACGTATGAATTAAAAATGAATGCAAGTGAATACAAAATAAGAGAAACCATGAATTACACGTGGGGCATGTACATGCAGTATACTCGATTCTTCTACAAATTCATCTAGCATCAACTCAATCTTTGCATTTTTGCCTCAAATGCGTGATTTGCCTTTATCGAGTCGTTTCGAAACGACGATGTCCAAGAGTGCCGCTCGTGTACTTAGTAATTCCTTTATTAGTTTGTAACATTTCATTTCATCCGGTAAATGTAGCCCAGTTTTATGATTATGCACATTGGCTGAGAGCAAGGTAAAACTTACCTTCCCTCGCTTACTTCAGCTACTTTCCTACTTTTTGTCAGCTGCAATGTCCATGATGTCCATGCCGAGTTCAAAGCGGAAACTGGCAGTGTTGTCAAACCTGCCCAACAAAAGTGATACCCATGTACATGTACTTGAATTGTGATAACATAACTTAGAATACTTAATTGACTTGTTTTCTATTTTTTTAAATTGGTTTTCTATTGGTTGGAATTTCAACCTCCCTTATGTGAACCACTTCTGTTCCCAATTAATTGACATAAGAGATCAATGTTCTACTGTATTTGAAAAAGTTCCATTCTCGTATAAAAGCAGTCGTTTGCATATTTCTCACCCATGCGTGTCAATTAGAGTAGCTAGGCTACTCGCGCTTAGTTAAAAAGTAAGTCAAGGCGCTTACTTAATCGATGGATTTAAGTTTTTTTTTATTTTCCTCAGCTACAGTACATGTGCATTGAGTGTATGCAAAAACGGATCTGGTCCGTGATTCCTGCATGCATCGCGATTTCGTTAGCAGCGAATATTCATGTTTCTTGACTTAGAAGTAATCCCTGGAATTGGCCACGCTCACTTGCGCACTTTCTTCGCTAATTGCAGGGCCTACAAGATCCACCATTTATTGCAAAGAATCGCGCTCCCAGCGTGCATTATTTTCACGACCAATTAAACCAGGAGGATATCAAAATTTTACTACGTTAAGCTCTCCTGTCTGAGTAGTTGAATTATTATTGCTAGAAAAACGAAGGCCTATAGACGTATACGAAGGGTTTTAAAAGTGACGTTCTATGCAGCGTTTCTTTACACATTCATCTATTCACCGAAACACCTTTGGACTTTTAAGGAGCTGCCTCGTTCAAATTTGAAGCTTCAAGAACCACAGTACATCCTATTCGTTCTTGCGGTTACCTTCATTTTACACTCGAGGGACTACTAACACATTTGAAATGGAATAATGCAATATTTTACATTAGTTTTTACCAAATTTAATATGGGATCTTTGTGTAGCGCTATACTTTCATCCTGTCGCACCACTAGCTGCTTCAGAATTTGCGCGACTTTAAAAATTGTCAATTTCCGGTTAATAACAGTGTTAAGTCAAGCGAAACGAGCTTTGTGGTACAAGCTACATTTCTAAGGTTACACCATGGTTTCCGATAAATGATGGTATTATCACGTTGTCTTAACGTTCGTTAAAATTTGCATAGCTTAAGTTGAAAAATGTTGAGTTGTGTCGCTTCTGAAGCGGAAGGGCGATGTGTTATTTTGGAAATTTCATGTTATTGAACATGTTATTGACGAAGATAGCCTTTGTGTTCACTTTAACCATTCGGAAGATCGCCTTTCCATCCTAAATTCATGGTGGGTTTTCTGAAATCATGGTTTCGGCTGCACCCTCATCTCTCATTTCCTCATTTCAAAATATATATGTCGTCATCCATCACGTACAGTTTTGTACGAGTTCTCCCTAATTTATAAGAATATTCACAAAATTTTTCAACTATTGAGCTTTTCTCGCATTCGCCACCAATCCAATTTGTTTTCCCGGTAACGCTGCGCGTTGTAACGAGGTCTATTCTCTCGCAATTCCTGCCACACTTTTCGATCGGGGAGGGGGTGGGGGCCCCTCCCCCCATCCTTCCCAACCGAATATCCGAGCTAATTTATATCTTCCGGATGATATATTTACATTTCACGGTGTTATCGAAAAAGTTCACGATTTTATCGCCGAACGCATTCTTCGTCAATTTGCATTAATAGCGACGCTGCTCGCGTTATTCTATATTTTGTATGCCTGTTTTTTTTTCTTTCTTTTATTTTATTTCCCGAAAATGTTGCGCTCGAAATACTAACGATGAGACGCGTTTTGCACGGCTGCATCTCATTCTCACTCTTATGTTTTTTTGATTTACTGCGCCACTTCTGTAACAATCCATGCCGAGGAAATATACATAGTGTTTCGACTAATTTATTCACCGTTTGTTTTCCGGCGTAATCTGATATGGGAATATAATTCGGATCATTTTCTGCTTATTTATTCATACGAGCGCATGCGTCGGTTGGGGAGAGCGCCGTGTTTTTCTCGCTCTTTTGGTCGATGTGCGCATGCGCGCTGAGCGAAATTAAGCGAAGTAGGATTGCATCTCATGTTATTGGATTAGCCGCAGTGTCCATGATGATTAGCGATGTTCAAAGTTAGCCGTTTATGGAGTTGGACGTTTTCAATCGAGGAATGTTATTGTCTCGACGCGTGATAACTAAGTAAAAAAAGCGTCATTTCAGAAATTTAGAAAATTATTGGGGATAACTGGCCAAGTTGCAATTTTGCCACATCTTCCTTTGCTATATGGGAGTATTCTGATGGAAACTTTACGAATGAGGCGTTTGGGAGTCTTGAAATCACGTTTGCAAAAGAAGTGCATTGGTTTGAAAACATCGAATACATATTGAGGAATTTTGTTTTTAAAACACGGGGTTTCACGATTTCCAAACGTACGTGGCAGTCGTAAAGCTGCTGAATGAGTACCCCTGATATAGTCTTAATACGCGTGCGGATGCAAACGTGCTTTGCGAGTTGAGCGCTGATTCGTGTATTGAATTGAACCACAAAAATCGAGCCTGAAGCCAATTTATTTTACCAAATGTTCAAACACGCGATGAGTTGCATGTTTTCCAAGATGCAACTTGAGCTCAAATTAATTTCGTGAATTTAACGTCACTAATCCAGCCTGAAGCACGTTTATTTTATCTAATTTTTGAGCTAAATACGATTAGCGATTACGTTCAACTCAACGACGAACCTTCTGCTCGATTCATGATGTAACTTCTGCTTGATTCATGATGAACCTTCTACTCTATTCATGATGCACCTTCTGCTCAATTCATGATGAACTTTCTACTCGATTCATGATGAACCTTCTGCTCGATTCATGATGAAATTTATACTTAACACAGGAACAGTTTTTAGGTAAATTTGATTTCGTGAACGTACACAATGTGTTCGCTGTAAGTCATTTTCTGTCTTCTGGAACACCAAGAAACGCGTATTTTAAAACTGCGTGTAACAATATTGGAACACAAACACTATTTTTGTGTTCTGTGTTCCTAATTTCCTTCAAAAATGCGTTTTAGCAAAAGAATTGATCCAATTTTTGAAACTCATTTTTGATTTGGAACACGATGATTCATTCTTGGGACGCGTGTTGTGTTCCAAAATGCGTTTGAGTTGTGTTCCGACTGCTTGATTTTGACTTATTGTTCAACTAATTCCGGATGAACGATCGGATTGTTTCTAACGTTTCTTAGCGTTGCTTTAGCGCTGGTTTGACAACAGAAAACGTTCATAAAGGCGTTTTCACACGTCTCTGGCATGAGATGTGTAAACCTGACCGGTTTCTCCCTCTGGACCCTCTGACGTCACATACTCTCCCTGGGCTTCTCCTCCAGGGTCCAACCACTTCCCCGTCCACCCTAATTATTTCAACTCGCAGCAGCGCTGAGCAGCTTTTGATTGGAGTGATAAATTACCTAAGTGCTCATCATCAACACGTAATTTAATTAATGCGATCGCCTCTGCTTAATGCTGTGATAATTGATCGCAGTTTGCCGACGTATCGTTTCCATGCGATAATTCTATTAAACTGTACCATATGGAGCATTTAGGAAAAGGAGTGAGAGAAAAAAACAAAAACGACACCGAGTGGACAACACTTCCGATGATTTATACCGCCTCATTAAATATACACCCAGACTCGACGTTAAAGCTGAACTTGAGCGCCATTTTGTCACGTTATTCCTTCAGGAGACACGAAAAAAGGCATTTGGAAATGCAATTGGAACTCGACTCGTGGCACGATCGTCGCCATGACAGCCCTCGCAATACCTTATTATTGATTCGTTTTGTTTTCCTATTATTTATGGTCCTGCGAGCATAAGTAGATGCATTTGAATGAACAGAGTGGCGTTATTTAAATATATTGCGTTTGGTGCGGGGAGAACAGACCCGGGTTCATAAATCAGACTGAGGCAAGAAAATGCATTCTCGCTCTGGGTGGCCATTTTAATCTCGAAGACGCTGGCTCTGGACACACGGTGAGTCGCGAAAATGACGGATTTCAGAACGGGCGTTCATTAAACTCCTCTGGTTTTATACCAGTTTCGAAACGGCTCCGGTATTACGAACATGCTCGGAGACATTTTTCCAAGATTTCCTTCACGGTGGTTTTCGAGATTAAACGAGGTACTTTCAACATAAACCTGCGCATTGCATTTTTGCGTTTGATTTTTGAGCATGCAGGGTGTGCCAAAGTCGGTTGTTATAGGCAAAGGTGCATTTCAAGTTTTTATCGCGACAAATCATGCTCTGTATAATTCCATGCAAGAAAAGTGTATGCTCTGACACAATGTACGCTTAGTTTTTTCTCTAAAACGTTTGAACACTTTTCCAGTAGAGTTGTGTTTTAGGCTGCATAATATCATCATGTTTTCTAGTGAATTTTGTTGAAATACGTGCATCTATCTCCAATTCAATTTAAATAAGTACCTTACACTCCATGTGATTGGTGGGTTAAGGCCTTGTGTTACATAAGAAAAATCGGACAAAGTCCGAAAAACATTGAGCCCCCAACAGCGTCAATTAAATTGGATTTTCCCCATGTTTATGGCTATCTTTAGGTAATCCATTCCAATTTCGAATCAAACGTGAAATGAACGACCATTCGAATTAATGTGAAAAAATGAAATTCCTGTAGATCAAGTTTTTGAAACGTTCAAATGCGAGGGCCATTCAATAATTAAGGTAACAAAGACCTCTCACGCATGTTATTTTCCTTATGACATCCAATTTTCCTGTCAAGTCCAAGCAGATAGATCACTGACGAATAGGTAAATTTCCATCGCATTTAAAGTTCGTTAAGTGTCTGTTAAAAAACCTTAGAAATCAACTGAATCCATGTATCGTGCCATTATTCATCTTCAAATGCCACCGAGCAAGGTGGCTTAGAGGTTAGCATCCTCGTCTTGCATTCGGTAGACCCGGGTTCGATTCCAAGGTCGGCTATCTTCGATTGTGGTTTTTCATGGTTTCCCACAGTTCCTCCAGGCGAATGCTGAGATAGTTCCTATATTAAATCGGCCATGACCGTCTTCCTATCCTAATCCCATCCCACC
>JAQGBX010003170.1:0-18048 GCA_034698745.1 Megaphyllum sjaelandicum
ACTTGAAAGAATTATCTTCGTATCTGTTACCATTTTGAAGATATAATTTTTTTTCTCTGAGACGTGACTTTAGGAATCACCCTGTATAACCAGAGCAGCAAGGCAGTTCGTTTTCAGTCTTCTGCTCGAGCAGATGGAAAGGATTAAATCATTTATAAAATTAAAAACTTGAAGAAATAAAAAATACGCTGTCAATTTAAAGGCATTTGTTTTAGAACGATAACTCCACCGGTGAACGTATAAATATCCTTTAACGCGCTTTGAGAAAGTGCACTCTAGTAAAGCAGTTATACATTTCTCGTTGTGCAGTTTTGGTTTTGCTGGAAGGTAGAATAATCCGCATACCTCAGTCGGATGAGGACTAAAAAGTTCAAGAAGTCATTGTGAAAGAAAATGGTAGGCCTACATGTACTGAGCTTGCCTAAGAGACTGATGTTGCCTGATGCAGGTTGACTAGACCGAGTTGATCAAGCGTGAAAACCTGTCAAACGTATGTCATCTTTATTTGTGAGGAAATGCGATGAGCAAGTCACCCAACATTGAACCTCACAAAACGTACTGTATGTATCGTAACTGCTGTAGTTCATGTATCCTTTTGCTTAAAATGGGAACAAATACGTTTTTCCTGTAACCATCTGGCGGTGACTCTGGCTGAGGTCCTAATTCCGAAAATGCGGAAGCAATGCAATAATGTCAAACTCAGCCATGCCCTACCTCTGTCAAGTTTCTTATGTACTCAGTTTAGATTTTATATTCTGTACTGTATGTCTACCAGATAGCATGCATATGTGAAATGTATCGTACTATGCAAGGAATGTGTCAGTTTCTCTTTCTCATGGCAAAGTTGAAGGCCGAAACATCAAATAGAGCCCCTTTAAAATAAACATGGCTCATTTGTTGTTGCAGTTAAGAGGCGTTCTCTCGTTCATCGGCAGTAAATAGGGCCTGGAAGCGAAAAATGGTTTTTGGCAGCGTATTTCCATGGTGGTGCCAGGTTCACAGACCTTCTCCAATACCGAACTGCAAACCATTTTTAGACGTTTAAATTGAAGAAGCGCATACGCCCGGCCAGTACTGCCAGACCACGTTGCCAAAGTCAATGCACCTCGATGGGTGAAATCCTGCAAATGTCAGCATTGGTCCTGTATAGAATTCGGGGAAATGTGGTATCGCCACGAGGGTGCCAAAAGTATGTTTATTTGCTGACAATGCAGGCTTCAGAATGGGCGGGCGAGATAGGACTTTTAGGTGCAGGTGAATGGCTTTGTTTCTTCTGAATGGCTGCATGTGTTAGCGCTTCTCACCTTCGTGCAGGCCCAAATTAATGGAATGTTGACAAATGCGAAATATTTGAAACGACTGGTTCCTCTTGGCCCACACGGCGTGCGCATTTCCATCTGACTGTAAACCAGTTTTTAAGCTCCACAGACACAAGTTGAGAAAGTTACGTGACTGGTTATCCCAAATTACGTGTCATGCTTTTGATACGTCTTGCATGATTGCGTGCATTTGCTTTGCGTTATATGCTCGCGTGTTGCTTATCGCACAGGTGTGAATTAGATTTTATGACTTCAGCTTGTCATGTGAAAACTGTTGTTTAGTGGATCACTTTAGCTTTCCTAATCACTAATTTGCGAATCGTTGCATGTTAGTGTGATTGCTCTTGTTTGCCTGTACAGCTTTCTCCATGTTTGGCGAAATTTTGACGATAACAGAAAAATATGGATTTGTTTCAAAGTTTGCGTCATTATTTCCAATCCATGCTCATGTTTTCGTTCTGCTCGAATAGTTTATTAGTTGTTCCTGTGTTTATAGTGAGATCTATCATCGTGCGTTCACGTGAACTGGTTCATTTCTTCTTGTCATTAGACAACCGTCATCGTTATTCATGAGGTGGAATACGTCCCACCACGCGAGCTGACCAGTAGTCGTTACTAATTTCCGCTAATTTTACGATAATTGAAAAATGTGTAATTCTACTTCGTACATGTATATCCATTTGTCCTTGAATGGAAACGACACATGTGTATCACTGACATCCTGAAAGCACTGGCCCGTAACTTACAAGAATGTACACTTGCAGATGTTTTGAAATTTTAATCACGATCACACGGTATTTCCCAGTTCACTGTAATCCGTGTCAAGGTATTGTACTTGGCAGCATCCCAGAAAGTTATATTGTTATGTAAACAATTTCTTCGATTCCCGTCAAGATAGGAGTCCCCTTTATTCGAATGTCCAGCTGCGACCAGTTTTATGGCTTCATCTGGAGGGTGCAGTCTGATTTGTTGATTTACATTCTATGCAACATACTGTATGTCTCGGACAGTCGAGTTCCATATCTTCTGCATTCAAAGAAGAGATTGAATATATTTCTGTACATTGTACAAGTAAGAAAACTTTTCATAAAACGATGCAAAATTCAAAAGATAAGTACGGATATATTTTTTGAAACACGCCGTATAAATGTTATTTTCTTTTTTGATGAAAAATTCCGCTGTTATTTCACGTAATTATGACAGAAACCGCCAAATTTTAGGAATAAATTTGCTGAATTTATTGGGAGTGGATTCAGGGGAAACCCACGAATAACAGCGTTGATGCGATTTCCAGATTACATTTAAAAATTTCATTTTTTTGTTTTTTTCGGTTATACATGTACAGTGTGTCTGTTTGAATTTCAATACATGTACATGATTTCTCCATTCTGTTCTCGAGTACGATCTATACATGTGCCTCCGGTATTAATATCGCCGCAGGGTGGAGCTTTTTACAGTCGCTTGAAAACCAGTGTCGCCAAGTAGTAAAGAGTGCAATCGGGTGATAAGCGACTGGAATAAGCTCCATCCTGCTCCCACCCAAACCCTAAATAAGCAGGGCATGTTTTCAAACATACATGTATCGAAAATCGAACTGAGAATGCCAACTCACTCGCGATTGTTGTTCCCTGTGAGTATTTATCAAATTCTGTAGCACCGTTTTTGCCTCATAGGTTTGAAATGTTCAGAACCTGCGTATGATAGCATACCGAGCCGGTAGGTCTTCGTGTAACCTGAGCGTCGTTGCGTATCTCGACAACATTCACATTCCGAATACAAATGTTATTACTGTTGTGTACGGCGTTGTCATTGTGTGCGCGTGCATCGCATTTGGCAATTGGGTTACGTCATGGTTGTCAAGCGCGGGGTTGTTTTTCCCCTATTTTCGTTGGAAAAATCGAGGAAGGAGGATGGCGCCGAAAACGATATTGGGATCCACCCTGTTGGGATCTAAGGATCAGAACAGACGTTTCGCGTTATTTTGGCTCGAGGACAACCTTGATTTTTTTGAGGAAAAGAAAGTGCACGGGTTGGGAATAGGCGGGTGAAATGGGTCACATCAGAAACGTGTATTTACCTCTTCTTTCTTCTTGGTTTGTTCGGTTCATGTCAGTTGGCACTCGGCATGGGAACGCACGCAGCTATCTACATGTAGGTGTAGCTTAGACCGTGAAAATGCACGTCGAATTCGTGCTCGTTGGGCAAAAATGCACCCCGACCACGTGGGGGAGGAAAATTGCAATTGATTTGTAGGGATTGGATTCTAGGGAGGATAACATTCAAACATCCAAAAATATTGACCGTAGACGCATTAGAGCTCTCGATTCACTTCTCTGCCAACTTGATTTCGTGGCATTCATAATTAATAGTCGCGGGATAGTAGCGGTTAGGCAAGGAATTGCCATAGAATTAAAATTCCAACGGTAACACGGCAAGGCGCCGTCATAAGTTCCCTTTTTTTACATCAAAATTGTACGAGGAAGATTCTTTGCGCAGCAGTCATTTGCCGTTTCCGGTAAGCTATACCGTCTTCGTTTAATTCTGTAGACTGACAACTTTACAATGTAAATTGACGGCTATTTCGTGCATAGTCCCATTCAGGTTCCATTCAGAGCCGCGAGTACTCCATTTAGGGCTTATCACAACAGGGAAGTTATCTTTATTCATTTGTTTTTTCGAAGGTCGAAGACAAATTACGCTAGGCCGTGTGCTTTTTTATCTGCAGCCAGTTGAGGCAAACTGCAAATACATGTAGACAGGAAGTGGATGCTGCATGCCTGCCAGCTTTATATACTTCCCCACGGATGAAAACAACTCGCTTCATTAAAAAACTGCATAGGCGCCAAGTTTTTCAATCCGGTTCTCGAAATATTTCAACTTCTAATGTGCAATCTGAGTGAATGATACAAAAATGAGCGCTCGGTGACGTCACCTGCGGTGTTATATTACCCCCATTTAACCTCGACTTATTTTGGGACTGAGCCCGTTGATTCTTCAGTAACTGCATGCAATAATGTCAGTCCCTGTTGAAAATGTCTTCGACAATGCTGCAAAATTAACACGCGCAGTCGGCCTCCTTTAGTCGCTGGTTAGGATGTGCTTTATTCCGATATACATGTACTGTATGTTTAATTTTGTTTATTTCATGGATTGACAATAGGCACATCTGCCCACCCAGACTGATGTAACTCAATACATGAAGTATTGATGGTTTTTTTTTGTATGCTTGTAGATGCCATTTACCCGGAACCGTGTAATATGGAGGAAACTGAGAGATGATGGTTGATCTCTGAAGATTTCAGACGTTGGTTAAAACCCTGGGTGAGTCTTTGAAAGGTGCAGGCTTGCGCGATGGAAATTCAAATGTTTATGGATCTTGGTTTTTATTTATTTTTCGTTTGCGATAAATTTGAAACTGCTCTGGTGGTACTCTTGACACTTGACAGCTGTCTCCGGCAGATAACTTAATGCCGCGGGAGTTAATTTTTAATTAATTGCTGCACTTATCTTTTGAACAAATTGTCTAAAGGAGTAAAAATACTCCAGCGGGGACGGAAGTGCTATATTATTCCTGTAAGCGGCTGTAAAAATACAAGGATGGAACGCCTGATCCTAATCTGCTAGTCGTCGTGGATGGCGTTGTCCATCGTTTTACATGGGCGATGGCTGATGTTACGCATTGTTTACGTGTTATTTTTTTGTTAAGGAGATGCTCTCACTTGTGCATTAATCAACATTATAAACGTGTAAATCGTCAGTTAATTGTAGCGACAAGTTTTCGACTTTTGGGTCGTTTTTAAGCAAAACTGTACATTATAGTTTATGAAGGTTCGTAACTAGTTTTGACTTTCTCTCACTGATAATCTCTTTTTACTGCGTTGGGTCTGCCGCATCTGCAGGAATGGGTTAAAACCAGTTGACTCCGTTCATTCACTTTCTGTGAGTAGTTGAATTGCAAATCGTGGTTTTTATGCTACAGTATGTTTTTAGTTTTGAACATGTAAACTTGGCATGTCAATCATAAATATAAATGACAAGCACACTGCAGCTGCTTAAAGAATGTAAAACAACTTCGATGGAACTTGCACGAAGTAAAAGACAATTTAATATGTAATTCAGATTGTGACGTTGCTTGTTGAAAAATCCAAATGCACATTGCATTTGATGATTACATTTCATTCGACTGGTTGGTTGCACCAACTTATTAATGGGTTTTGAAAGTTTAATCCCTTTCGTTGCATACATATGACATTAAATGAAAAGTAAACAGGCATTCAAATTAGTGAACTGGTCATGTATTAAATGAATATACATTATCAGCATATACAGTGCATAAGTCGATTATTTGGCCTTTTTTTCTTTTATTTTCCATACTTAGCCAGCCTTTTGTGAGTTTTTTTTTTTTTGGACATATATACATGTATGTGACATCCATTTTTCATTTTTCTTGATTTCTGAAATCCTACCAGGCGAAGAGGATAGTTCCTAAACTATGTCAAGATCGTTATCTTTCATAAATGAATATAAAGTTCGATCGACAATCTCTTCCGTTTTATTCTCTGTGACCTCTGTGACCACAGCTACTGTTGGTGTCAGTCTACAATGTAAATAATTAACAAACCTGTATCTGGTGGCGTTATCCTGAAGTATAATTAAAACTGGTTCCAATGAGATAAAGCAGTGGAAAACAGCTTTTTAATTCCTATTAATGGCAGTTTCAGGAAAATCTATACAAAGGCTTTTTTCTGTAAAGTTAGAAACTGACAATTTCATGATGTTCCATGCGGTGCTGTGAAAATGAAGAGCATGCTGATGCCATTAACATCGAGATTAGATCTTCTATCCTGTCAGCTCTGAGAAGTGATACAGTACAGTCTGCATTCTTGTCGCCATTTTAGCATTTTCTGCGAAGTATGCGAAATGAAAAATCCATAGGGCAAAGCATACCCTGGCGACTTCTTGAATCGCTAAGAGATTTATCACAGAAACGACGTTTTTAGTGTCGTCACTTACGTTGATGGATTACGTTTCTCTTCCTAAAATTGGAATACATGTAGTCATTTCAACGCTTTTTAATATGCATTAATGTTACGTTAGATCAATATTGGATTAAATCCGCTGGAATTAAAAGGTTCACCATATGGAAAAAAGAATTGGTTTGATATTTGACAAGTAAATCGGATATCATCACCGTAGAGTTTATAGGGATCATCCATAAAGGACGTCCTGCATTTTTCCAGGTTTTTAGACTCCCTCCTATCCGCCCTTGTGCTGTTTATGTAAACCATCCCACATGTCCCGTCGTTCAATTTTTAAAACAGCTTGTTGATTATATAAGCAATTTTTAACATCTTTATAAATGTTTACATTAAAAATATTACCCTTAGTGAACCAGGATGATTTGAAGGAGGATTTATCCAAAATATTTCAGAGACAATGAACTAACTGTACAAATTCACAGCTTTCAATAAAGCAGGAAATTTTCCCTAACAAAATACCAAACCAAGGCCAAAATAAACTCTTCCTCCGTATACAGGGGCAGTAATGTATTAAATAGCTGATGCAGGATTTTTAAGCTGAAGAAATCAGCAAATTTTCCCATAAATTAACTAGCAAGAAATAAAACAAATGCAATCATTTTATCATCTAAAACTGATGACAGTTTAAGCCCAAGTTGACATCCGGACATACCCCCTTGTCCCCTTTTCCGGACGTTTTTTATGGATGGCCCCTTAGTCTATAGATTTTGGTTATGCTGGGGAAAAAATTGCTACCAGAAATCGACATTATTGACGAATATACATGTTGTATAGATTTATCAAGTGCAGAACGTTAAAGAAAAGTAGGGATATTCAAATTTAAGGTTTAAGCTCGAAGCTGTGCAAAATCCTTTTGAGCTTTATTTGGTCGGCTTTTTAGCGCTTCACATTCCCCGCTCTCAACTATATTTATCTATTCAAACAGAATCTCTGAGGAAATTGTGATTCAAAATGTGGGTTAAAGTAGTCTAAAGGTAATTTTAAGCGTCGCCTTATCAAATCAGGAACTATTAATCCCGCTCAAAGTTACCGATCATAATATCTTGATCTTGTTTCAGTACTTGTGCCAAATTCTTTCATTAATTCTAGCTTTAATGTTCAGAAAATGGTTGTCACGTTTATGATATTCTTAAAATGTTTACGAATTTGTCAATCCCTATAAAACCGGTACACTGGTGAATTAATTGCTATAATGCAGGGATGGATTCCTATCTTTGAATATTCTTAAAAATTTTTAATATCACATTATTCTCGTTACATTTCTGATGTTTGGGTGACTCATCCCCCTCTTCAAAGATTTTGCAGTTGGGAAATTCAAGTAGCGCCACCTACTAGTTAACTACCATCATATTTTATGCCAATTTTATTTTTAACTTCTTCAAGTGCAATGACCACCAACATGCTTTCCAGGTGCAAGTAAAAGCTTCTGGAAAGGTATCGCAGTACAGGCATTTTTTACTTTCGTGGTCAAAGCCCCCATTTGAACCAAGCTATCAATGTTAAGTAAAAGTTCCCCCAAGAATTTCATGAAAATGCCACCATGGACATAGCAGTTCTTTTGGGATTTGTATAGCAATTAGTGGTCACCTTACCGGTATGCATGATTCGGCTTGTCAAGTTCTAGTTCTAGCACCCGAATGCCACCTAGTGACTTACACATGTAACTGGATCGTAACAAGATCAGTTTAAAGTTCGGTGTTATTGGTCAGTTTATTGGGCCAGACCCATATGAGTTTTGTGATAAAATGTTACAAGCTTCCAGTAATCTGACAAGAACGTATACCTTGAAATTCCTTTTTTTTAAAACTCTGAGGACGCCATCTGTCCATTACAGGCGATCCAATAAATTTCAATGGGAAATTTCCTTAAACTTGCTTACATCGAAGCCAATTTTAAGACATTGTCCAACATTTGGGGTCGTGTATATAGTTATCCTCAATGCAACGGATCTGCACTTTTATTTTCCATTAGGCCTACTATTTTCAGTAACTTGTAACCTAATTTCTTGTAATGACCCACTGCCCTACAACATAAGGGAATAAATCGAGATTCGTTTTTTCGCTTTTATTTGCACTGTACCTTTTCCATACGACCTTGTAAATGTTAAGTAACCACAAACTCATTTTGATGACCATAGATGGCTTCAAATTCATGTTGCTGTTTGTAGCATTACTCTCACAAGACAATGAAAGCTAGCACGCAAGGTGATGCAAAAGAGGCCACCGTTTTGTTTATAATGGTAAACAAAGTACTTTCAAATAATTTTATGCTTTCCGTCAACAATTTTTTTGGAGATCATACGTGTATAAAATCCAATGGTATCATGTAGGTTTCGAGTTACTAACGTTACAGAACATGCATGCAGGGTAGCCTATGCCTTGCGTCTAGTTATGGAACTGAGGTTACTATCAGTATTTATTGCTCTGAAATCTGTCATCCAATACACATTGCAGCTGTATTTTTGATACCCTAGCTGGCTAAGCTCGATTTAGAAATTATAATTCTGGTACATGTACATGTATATGGGAATTAGGTTTCATTCATTTGTATCCGGGTTTTTTCTCATGAAGTAATTTTTCTGGCTCTTTTGTTGCCTTATCATCATCATCTAGTCTGTCAAGTTTACTCGTTTCTAATTCAATGCTTTTAATAAGGTTACATACGAGGTACATGTACAATTTATCGTCTACTGGTCTATAATTCGATGGCGGTGATAAACGTCTTTACGTGTATATAATATGCAGTAAATGTTCATGAACAGTACAGTAAGTGGTGACATAATTTTGGCTTACCCTGTACATTTTTATAATTAACATTAAGCACCATATTGCACCAACGGTGTTGCGCCCACGGTTGATGTTGATGAGTCACTGATGACCATATTAATTGCAACATTATTCATTATCCATTAAGCTTGCCGTCACTCTTCTATGATAAAACAAAAACAAACAAAAAATTGAAATGTTCATTCCATATACATGTAAATGTACAGTTAGTCATCAAACAATTTTTACTAATCAAATGTAGGAATATCATGTCCAAATTATTTTTTTATGCCGATAGATATAGCCGATATTTGCAAAATATAACTCCGGACAATGATAATGAAGGTTGATCATTTCATTTTTCTAGGATACCTGTAGTTGGAGGAAACTGATCATTAGAATTATGTTGAAAGAGATGTTACATTTCAACATAAGCGTAGCTTAAACAACCATTTCCAAGAAGACAAACGAATAAAATGATCCAAAATTTCTCCTTTTATCCCTTTCCAAGAAGGCAAACCGAGAAACGGATCCAAAACTTCTCCGTTTATCCATTCATAGCACTCGTCAAACCGTCGGAAAAGAGCGATAGATACACATGCAAACATCTGAACTTAATGAAGAAAAAAATTCGCTGAAGCAAATGTTGCTTTTAACTTTTTTTTTTCCATGTTAAAAATAGCGCTTTAATGGTTTCTGCTTGTTAGTCAGCTTTTCTATCTAAATGCTTCGCTTGTGCCCGTGCAAAATTGACTAGCAATTATGTTTTTCAGCTGTTCCACTCATTTTGGTTTATTTTTATTGGCGGATTATGCTAATTCATTTATGCAATCGGAGGATGTGCATCTGGACCATTGATGGATGTCGAAATGGCTGGCACCAAACGGCTCATCTTGCCGGCGAGCCGTAAATAATCTCATTGTTTGTAATTAATTCTCCCCAGCTATAGACCTCCTCCTGATGACAACCCCGTGGCTTACCCGTTGTCGTGGCGCATTTGTAAATGCTCGCGATTTCCGCGTAACAACCGAATGGGGTAATCTTTGTTGGCATATAAAACCACGATTAGCAAAGCCACCGAAATTGCGGAGAAATACATTTCTGCATCCCCACAGATTTTCGTCCTCTTTTTAATTCGGTTTCTTCCAGCGACGTGGTGCGATATATCGGCTCGAGCCCTTAAAGGTTGCTTGATTTGCACTCTGTGCGTGGTTAGCGACCCAGAATTCAAATGTTCTGGCAAGTCGTGTCACGGGATGTGCCGAGGTTTCCTCAAAAAAGCAGTTGATGCAGTACGCTGTACCAAACTATTTCGTACTCAATCGGCGGGAACTAAACTCGCGAATGATTGTGGAACAGGAGGGCGTTCTTTTTTTCCTTTAATTGTTGGAAATTCTCACCTACATACGTTATATACATGCAGGGCTCGGTTAAAAAAAAGTACAAAAAATAAGTTGCTGATGATGGTGCACTTCTGACTTGTCACGGGATGCCCCGCTATACGCATCCATGCTCCGACGACCGCCGCGTTGATGCGATTGTGAAATCAAAACTCAGAAGATGCAGACAGCTTCAGCGAAGCTTACATGTAATGTACATGTACGGTTCAAAGTCGTGTCGTGTTTTGATTGAAGCTTGCACGCACTTAAAAAGTTCCTTGTTTATCGACTGACGTTCGTACCACCAGCATTTCAAGATGCCCATTGCTGTTGCTGGCGTGGTTTCCGGTTGCTTGATTTCCGACAGTGTGCTTTACTGATTGTTGGGCACAGCAGTATACGCCGAAGGGACTATGGATATACGCGTGCCATAGACAAATGCCTCGTAAACTCACCAAAGACGTGCTGGAATTCTCGTATACCTTGATTTCTACCAGGCTGATTGCTGGCTTTTCTGGCGTTTGCTAGCTGCTGAGCTTTTCTTTCTTATCTTTACTAAGTTATTGTTGTCTTCCTTGCATTTCTTTTTCACTTTCCCTGAACGTGCCATCGAGTGTTCGATCTTTATTCCCCCGGGCGATGTAAGAACTGAAGTCGACATTTGACTAAGACTTCACCCAATCTGTTTTTCGGAAGCTTTTAATGCTTTTGTTCTGCGCGAATCGAACTCGTGTCATCTCTGATTTTGCCTCGGAGCCTGGTTGCGGCAAAATTGTACGAAGAAATCCTGGCTTTTGTCCGAGAACGTATCATGTTAATGCTCTTCTCGCTCGAGTTCCCCCTTTGTAATTCGTACCTGTGCTGAATTTGTCGGCTTTGAACGCAGTGATTCGCTTCCCATTGCCGCATGATGGCCGTCTTCCAGCAAACTCAGGTTAGTGTTACGCGAATCGGGCTCCTTGTCCATTGTACCTACTGTTATTTAATTTCTGTAATTAGAGGCGCTAGAGGGAATTAAAAAGGTTGGGAATTACAGGTTATGACAATGTACACGCCACTCCCATCAAGCGGCTTTGTTTTTTGTTATTGTTGTTAGTTTTCCTTGTCATTTTACTGCCATGGTTGGAAGTAAGTTGTTCCTCTTAGGAAAGTACTGGTAATTAGGAGTTCTCAAAAGATCTTTGAAAATGGTGTGGAATTTATCAGCTCGGCGTCCACTGCATGATATTCATCTAAGAATGTCTGTAACCATTTTTCCGTGGAATTTAAATGGACGTGAATATAGGGATATGGCAGACTGCACGATGTCAAAAAACGTATTGGCATTGGTAAAGATTGTCTCGCCAGCTTGTATGGTTTCATCGAGCCTGTCTGACTATAGTGTCGCAAATGCATGTCTTTTAGTAACTTCATACCCTTTTGATGAGATGCTTTTGAAACTTTGTCTTAATTGTGAAATTCCATTGAAGGTGGTCGTGTGGTACTCGTTGAAAGTCGAATTGCACGTTCCCCAGTTTTAATGTGCCAGAATCGTTCATGGAACCGGGTTGGTGTGCATAGCACCATTAGCACGTGTGATAAATATGCATACAATGTAGATCCAACAACAATGCTACTGTAGTTTTCCACATTAAAAAAAATTTTGCATTGTATATGGTTTCATTATTATTTTTCCTATATCTCTAGTAAATTAAGCTTCTTATATACCATCACATTCTTGAAGTCAATGCACCATACTGCTACTGCAGCTGTGCGGATGTTCTTCTGAAAGTCAAGGGTAGTCGCCTCGGTGATTACCTTATAATGTTGCTTTTTTACTGAATGAAATGCATCTGCATAATTATTGAATTCTTTTTGCTGATAAATTCCTGCCTTCTTAAAACGTTTCCAAGTCATGCCAAGCGTTTAGCCATATTAGCTCAATATGGACGGCAGATTGGATCATGCCATTACCATGCGGCGCCTGAACTTCATCTTTGTTTGGTTGCTAAAAAATCGATTTAGGTTCATTTTCGGTAAAAGGTTATTGAACGTATTTCTGGTAGCGCGTTCAAGATTTTTCGAGGGATTTTCTAAGAGGAGAAAATCGAAAGAGTAACACGTTTAGGCCACGCACGTCGTGGAAATCCATAGTTTAAAGTTTCGAAAATTGTCACGCTCAAGTATCCTTTGAAACTGGCAGGTGAGCTTTTTGCAGTTTTTTTTAATTCGTACGTAAAAATGTCACGTCACCCTAAATGTCAAGCAAACTTATCAATTGGAATAACTTGTTTTTGTATCTGAATTTCTGAAATTAAACTAGATTATCTTTAGCGGTTCTGGTCTGGCCTTTTCCGCATTGTTTTAAAATTGTAAGTGCACGAAGGCCTATATTGTCACTCTAGTTGTGGAAACAGGTTCTCGTGTAAAGTTTCGCCCGAAGACTTCATTTTTTATTAATGTAGGCCTACTGAAAGAATTTAACACGAGGTTATTTAATCTGAAATGGTCAATATAGAAGTTACCAGTACATGTTCGATTAATCTTAACCGTTTTCACGCGAGCGTGGTGGTTATTCCAACAGAAGCTGCTCCAGGTTACACGGTGACCCGATGTGCCATCCCTTGTCTTTATCGGTAAACCGAGTGACTTTCAAATTACTGATATAATGATTCCAAGGTTATTTTACAACGCGCGGCTTGATGAGCTAAATTTTAATATATCCTGGGTAATAAAATATTATTAATTCTTAAATGGTAATTTATTTTTAACTCTATCACCATATTGATAATTAAGATGTTTGATAGATTTTAATGACTTCTGTTTTGTCCTTAGCCCATACACGTGTATTTTTGGAAGCATAAACAGGAAAGAAATCAGATTAATAGAAGCGCACGAAATCGCACTAAAGCATTCGACAACCTACAGTGTACATAAAACAGATAATAAAATTATTTACATTTGCTTTCAAACCATGGCAGATGGCAATAAAGTTCTGTGTCTATACAATATGTGATTGAACCATGGTATGGCGCATCCATTAGACTAATGGACTCTGGTATTTACGGCAAGCTGAATGGGAATTAACATGAACAATGATCGAAAATATCTTGATCGATACGGTAGCTGCGTCTGTTTCAGATGCCTTTTTTAATCTTAACTGGATCATCTGTACACTCGCGTTATTTTCAACTTGGTTCGGTCACAACATAAATTATATTATTAGTGACTTTTGAATCACTGACAACAACATGGTAGATGTAACACAGTTGGTAAAGTCATTTATTATGCCACCTCCTTTATGGGCAGTGCCATAATAAGTTCATTTCAAATGTAAACAACGTATCTTTTGAAGGTTATACAGTCTTAAGCACGCTGTTGTTATACGCATTCCGCAACTTTGAAGTCATCCAAAAGAACGTGCATAACTAAGAGGGCAAGGGTTTAGTTCATTTTATGGTTCTCATGTGTACTAGGAAATTGAAGCTTCTTACGTGACCTAAACACATTGTGATGACTCATGTTTGTTCTTGTTTTAATACTAACTGATGTACATACTGTACTTGACATTGTTAAGGATGCAGAAGGTATATCCTAAAGGTATTCCTATCCCTCCAATTTGTTGTTGAAAGTATGCATAAATGTAAAAGCATGACACGTACCGGTTTCAACATTAATTTTTCGATAGTTGAGTTCTTCCTTTTGTTATCCCTGACACCGACACACAACATCTTACTATACTGAAGCCAGACACCCCGTTTCCTATGCTATGAATCCCCTATGAATGATCTAACGTCTAGCAGAATTCCCATCAATTACTAATCGTGTTTTAATTTCAAAATTACACCTTGTTTTTTTATATATTTTTTGAGTGATATGGTAACATGCATCGCAAATTATTTTTAATAATGAAGCAATTTTAAAACGTGTTTGATAGACGGTTCTATTGGCCAACTAATGATCTAATCACAAATTTCAACTTTTATTTTGCAGAGTCCTCAGACTCCACCACTGAAAGCGCTACAACTCGACATGGAACTAGGTGTTCACGATGAGTTCAGCTGTTATGAATTCCAAAGTGTCTTCGATGGACACGTCCATGCTGTCCGTCAACCGAAACAAGCTGATGAAGTTGGCAGAAGGCATCAAGACCAAAAAGAAGCCCAACCACAACAAGAACAAGACTTTGAACTTTAAGAAGGATCCGGGCTACACCAACATCGAACACCTGGTCTTCGGGACCTATCGTTCAAGGCCGTCGCTGTCCAGTCCAACCTCTTCCGTCACCAGCCCTACCCACCTGCAGCATGCCACAAATGGGTGCCCGTCCACGCCCCCCAAACCGAGAGTCCAGTTGAGTCCTGGAGCATTCCATGACACCTCCGAACGAAACTCAGGGACAAATGGGGTTCACGAACATGCAAACGTTCCTAATCAGAAAAACGGGTTAAGCAGCATCAGGCACAATGTACCCGACCAGCTACGGAACACCATTCTCGGCGAATCTTTCGATTCCGAGGTTTCGGAGCGGCACGTGGAAGTGAAACCTGTCAACCACAATGTGAGCCGTTCCAAGTCGGGAATGGACCCGTCGCGCAGTGCCCACCTTTCTGCGACGGAAAATTCCACCGCTGCACTTAGCTCCGAAATTCTCCCGTTTTTTCCAGCTGGGCCCGAGATGCTTTGTAGCATTGCAGAACCACCACGAGTGCCGTTGGTCGTCTCCAACGCGGTGATGAATCGATTGCTGGATGGTTCCGTCCATTCGCCACCGGTGCACCTTCTGGCCCAAGGGAAGTACGTGACGCGAGAGTTCAGCGCCGACTTCTGCAGTCCCGAATTGCAAGAGCAGTTTGGCTCACCGCCTCTGGAAAGGCGTCCAAGAACCACCTACAAGGCAGATTGCTGCATGCCACGTAGCTCGGACGATATCCAAAGCCGCAGGGGTACTCCATCTCCGAAGCTGCCCGGTTCCGCTCCGAGGACCCCGCCTGGTGCCCCTCGTTCCAGCATGAAGACCCGTTCCAAAAAGGAGGTCCCACCACCCTATTGGAGTTTTCGAGGCGGAAAGCCCCCTGTCGCAAAACCTAGCCCGTTAAGATCCGCCTCGTTGTGCGCCGCAAACAAGGTTACGAAGCTCGATGCTAGGACGCCGTCGCCGTCCGAATGCGACGTAGTTCCGCCTCGGGAGTTTCAAGACACCAAAGCAAAACGGCCACCCAGCATTTCTTCAGAGTTGCCCGTCTCGAAGAAGGTAAGTTCAAGAGGGACTAGCGAAATCCCCATCGCCAAGAAAAGCGCCCCACCCAAATTAATCCCGAATGACCGACGTGTACCAAGCGCTCGCGAACGGGCCGTCTCGCGGCCTTCCAGCCGAAAATCGGCCGATTGTGACGCGAACGACGTGCCCCAATGCGCCCCGCTGGCCACGTCCGTTCAGACCATGTGCAAGGTTTCCGTATCTGCCGACAACCCGGCGAGGCCCACCTTATCTACCAAAGTAAAGATCGTCATGGAAGCAGAGAGCGACGCCTCTGAAGTGAACGACAACAGTAACAACCGTGGCAGTTCTAGCAGCGTCAACAAAACCAAGGGCGGCCCAAAAGCGTCGCTTGCCAGATCGGGTGGCAACCTGGCCTCTGCCAAGCTGCGCTCAGCTTCGCGCACCTCGCTGCCAGGCTGCAGAACTGCTAATCCGCCTAGGACCGAGCGGCCCAAAACGTGCGTCTCTCCAGTTGGTGTCGGGAACTTCACTTCCCGCAACCGCTCGACATCTGCGTGCTCACTGGCTGCCAGCCACCGACTTGGATCTAGCTCGTCCCTTGGTGGAAGCCAGTCTTCTCTGTACAGCAACCAGGGGCGGCGTCCAGGCACCACCTCAAGAATCGACACTGGCATTCGACACAGTTTCCACGCTGGAGGATCCGCGCCGCCTCCGGCAAGAGGTTCGCCAGCTCGAACGATTCCGACCGGACGATCCTCATTGAGGGTGGCGGCGATGAATGCCGCGAAGCCGCCAGTTTGCCCGGGGAACCCCGTGTTAAAACCTGCCCCAGTGACCCTGAAGGAACGAGGCCTGGGGACCATAACCACCAGAATACAACAGCCGAGGAATGGTGGAACCCGTATTCAGGGCCCAAAAGCTGGCGTCATCCAAGGAAAGGCGAGCAGACAGAAATCAGCTTCCGAGACTGCCGCAACGCAAAATGGGACTGCTGTCTCACCGGAAGCTGAAAGCCCCGTGACACCCAAAGCCGAGGAGCACATGTCGCTCACTGACCCACCGCTTCCATGCAATAGTGCACCGGCTATCGATGACCAGGGAGTGGTAGTTACCGATGCCTTGAGCGAAATATCCAATGACGTAATGCAGCTTCATAAGTTTCTGATCGAGGCCTTCCAGGGAGATGTCCTGATCAGCGGTAATGCCACATCAGCGATTGCTGCCCGCAACCAGAACGAGGTAGCAGAAACAATAGAAGCGGAAGCGCAGCCTGAAAGTATTAAACTATCGAATGGATCTGTGGAGCCAGACTCGCCTTGTTTTGAAACCACGCTGTTGAAGACGCCACCCAAACAGGAAGTGGTAAGATCGGACGAGAAACAAGTAGATGACAGCTCTGCAGTAGCTGGTCAACACGCTGCTGATGCCATTCGCCCCGCTGAGGAAGCGTGCGTATCGACCTTGCCGCCTGTACCACGAGCCATCCGGAGGACCATCTCCCTGCCGAGGACCTGCTTCCTGCCGCAATGGAGCATCCCACCACCTCACCCTAGTCGCAGATCCTTGCCCAGCCGATCTCTGTCGCTAGTGGGCGCTGCGACCGTCGAATTGCACGTGTCGCCGCCTGGCGGATCCGAGACAGCCGTTCGTAAGGTAGGACACCTTCACCAGACCGATATGTGTCGCATGTTGGCATGCCCACGGATGGGATTGGGTGTGACGTCGGTTGCTGTGTTTGTCTGTCTCGTATTTGGGTGGCATGCAGTTAGAATTCGAACGATTGACCAAATGTATTGAATCGAAGAAAAAGATTTACCGTCCCAAAAGGGAATCGCACGATAAAAATTCCAACTATAAATCTCGAGGTTCAACTGTTTCACCATGCTCAAATCTTTAATCCCTTCCCGCGTTTTTCCCTTCTTCGATCCGATACCAGAGGGCAGCATGGAGCGCGTCTACGTTTCCATACAGTAGGTACTGGGTCGCGCCAAGACCCACAGGGTAAGCTGGGAACAGTTGGAAAACGTGATACTCACGAGCCATCTTCAAGAGCAAAAACATAACAAACTCCCCGCTGGAACTCTCTGCGTAAAATATTCGTAATGTATGGTTATCTAAGAATAAAGAGGCGATGCCTTTTTTTAAAATTGGCGGGCTCCTTTTCAAGTTACCGATAAAACTTCCCAGTATTTTCAAATGATCAATAGATGACGCCACCTTCTGCACACGAGAAGGTTTACACTGATGTTAGCATTATGTCAAAGCCCCCTATACCAGGGGTCGGCAACCTTTTGAGACCGAAGAGCCAAAAGTTACAATTTACAAAATTTCCCAGTTTTTAAA
>JAQGBX010003171.1:0-18045 GCA_034698745.1 Megaphyllum sjaelandicum
TCTGGATTGAAAAAAAAATAAATCAAAATGAGCCAGTAGTGCGGGGTGAGCCAGAAGAGGCTTTACCTATACTACTAGAGTGACGTGCTTTTGGTCAGCAGATCCGGTTAGATAAGGTTTTTCACACTGACTTGTGAAAGCCATTCAATCTTAAGGCCGGCGACAATGAGTCTAGCGAAACCTAGTCGCGAAATTTAAGGATTTTAAACTTCACTTCTACAATGGTCTCCGCAGTTGGTCAAACCAATCACAGATCTCCATTTTCAAAAGAGGTCATCAGAATCTGGCCGTTTTTAAAAAAGTCGACATCGCAGTTCCGCTGAAATTAGATCGTCTGTTTCCGAAGAAAAACAGGCGAACTCTTATGTCTCCTGGATTTCACTTATACTTTTTAACTATTATCGCATTTAATAATTTATCGGAATAAACTGTCGACTAATTGTTTTTAAAAAATGCACATTGGAGGAGCATTTTTGATTATTCTGAAACAGCAACTAACTTCGCAGTTTTAATACAATTAAGCGACTGCTAGACTACCTAAAAGTTCCTGAAACGGACTGTCCAGATGTTCAGACGGAGTATCGGTATTAGCATACGACCCAGGCAGTGTGCAAGGGGTACGTCACCTACGAAAAACCAGTGCGAAGCAGTGTGCAGGGCGCGCTCCATCCACTCCCACCTTTTTTTTTTCGGAGATAAACACCTGGCGAATGAACCCGCTCAGGTGTTATTTCGGGGGGTCAGGAGGCGAGGGCCACCCATGCACACTCACAGGTGCGCGCTGCTTCGAGGGTCAACCATCTCATCCCCTCAGCTCTTTTATTACCCCCTCTCTTTTCTTCGAGCACCCTACAACGTACATCAGGTTACATTTGGCTTTGGTTTACCAAAAAACGCCACCGTCGCCACCAGGGGACGTGCGTGCTCGCCGAACTTGGGGCAATTCAAAAAGGCTGTCCTTTGAAGCATTGCACAGTTTGCAAAATAAGGCCTTAACACACATGTATTACTGAATATTTAGTGCATTGCATGTATTGTCTAAAAACAAAACATTTGCAAAAAATAAAATAAAAATGAGTATTTCACTGCAAAAAAAAGTATGAGAACATCCATATAACGGGTATTCCGTTTACCATGATTTGCCCAAACTCTATTAAAATAATTAGTAAATCATAAAAGTTATCAGTATACAAGAGATTAATGATAACAACTTGCGTTTTAAATTATGCAAGAATGAAGGGCCCCCCTGTCCCCCTATTGGGATCCGGGAGGTCCCTTTGTGATTTTAAATGGGGAGTCCCATTTTTTTTCTTTTGCAGATTATGAATCTGCACTTAAAACAAGTTTTGTTTAAAAGATTTTTTTTTGGATCATCTTAGATGTTGCTGTAATCGATGTCCGAAATCGTGTAATGCTCAATTCACTTTTTTCAACAGGCATTGCACTGCTGCCTGTTGAACATTTTTAATGCAAAAAATGCATTTATGTAAAAATATAACGAAACCTTTCTTTTCGAGATGGGAATGCAACACCGCATTGGAAGCTGACTGGAATTGTGCTATTTTCATAGCTGTTCATTTCCCTCTTTAATTCTATTCAATTTTTCTCAGTTTTAAAATATCAACCTACGTCATAAATGTACATTAATCCAAATTTGCAACAGGATATAACAAATCCCAACAATTACTGGAAAACTTCGAAGGGTGTTTAGTCCTCCAATCACCAAAACCATAAAAAGCTGATTTTACCGGAACATAAAATGTTTTCTTTTAATGTATTAGTTAAAATGAAAATTGCCATTTATTTATAGAAACTGTACAGTTTTAATTATTCTTTTTGAAGTTATGGAAAGTGTGATGCAGCATTTTATAAGAATTGCTAGTAGCGTGACCTAGGAAGTGACGGATAACAATATAAAGTGCTATTTATGAAAATATTTCAGACATACTGTAAATAAACAACAAAAAGGTGTTATTTTTAAAATTAATGAAATAATTTGGAGAAATGCAGAAAATAATAGGCCTGGATTTTTGTTTATAACTTACATAAAGAAGTCTTCTCGAACAGCCCCCATTTATACTGGGTTTCAATAAGTAGACACTGGGCTACGCGTACCTCTGTTACCCCCTTACGAATGCCCTCTGGATCTACCCCTCGCCAAACGCTGAGGGTATTACGAGGGCAAAAAAGGGACCCTAGCCAACAGTTTCGCTTTTGTGTTTTACGATGGACAATGAACTTTTGCCTCCACTTTATTATATTAAAAAATATTTTCTCTTTTCACACGAGTTCACACGTAGGTAAAAACGGCTAAAAATGCGAAACGTTGCATGTAAGCGCCACCTCGCTTTTTTATTTCGGTTAAACTCGATCAAATGTTGCCTGAATAACTTTTCTCATAAATCCGCGTTCAAAAATTTACATCCTGCGGGGCAGTCCCGTACCTGCAATGGTGAAACTTTTGTGAAACACAATATCGTAAAATAAACAAAACGTGAATCACGCTGTTATTTTTCTATCCTTACACAGACAGGGTTCCCCCAGAAGTTTCGTTTTCAACTTCCCTTACTTTTCCAGGTTTTAAACAAATTTCCCTGACCAATGATAATATCATTCAAAATTTGACATTTTTCAAAATCAACACAGGAAAACATGTTGCAAAATTTACTAATGACAATTTTGAAAATTAACATGGAAACATGTTAAAAATTCATAAAAGAATGTTGAAATTTTTTTTTGAAAATTTGACAATTTTGTATTCAGAAAATGTACAAAGTTTTGCAATTTTGTTCTCGGAAAACGTGGGAAATTTTGCAAATTTTTCCATGGCAAACGTAAATGTAAATATTGATAAAGTTCCGTCTGGCCGCGCGTATGCGCACCAAGGAGTTTTCTTTAATAAATAATATATCAAAATACATGTAAAATACTTCGTATATGGGACAGGTTAGTAAAATTTACACATGTATCGCACATGTAAAATACATAATGTACTCTCTGCATGTAAAATGCATGAGTTTTACAATGTTACATGTAAGATATAACGTGTATTTTGATAAAATAATATAGTTAACGTACTGTATGACATGTATATACATGTACGAACAATTTTGGAGCTAGCAGCGCCTCTACACAAGTTATGCTCATGAGGTCGGAAGTAATTTCTAAGGCACCCTGTATCACGCTAAAGTGCCTTGACAACATTAACAATGGCCGGTGCCAACCCTTCAACTGCAAAGTACATGCAAGCTTATCACTAATATTGAATTATTACAAAAACCGAACTGTCGCCTCCTCGACGATTTATCAGCCCAAAATGGCATGATTAATTCGATGAATCAAATATAAAACATGTTTACAAGTTAGCAAATGCACGAAACAAGCAATTCGGGCTCATTAGTCATACAGATAACACAGCTCATATTTACAAACAAAACGATGATAACCCCAAAGGTTCAGCAATCAATAATAATTATATTGCCCTGCCTAGTTAAATATACAAGAGGTCATGATTTTATGAGAACTTTGGTATCGGCCGATTAATAAAAATAACTTCGTTGTCGCCAAGTTGCTTGAATTTCTCAATTTTTGGTTCTTGCGAGGCGCCAATGCGCCATCATATAAAGAAGCTACAACAAGGGCACGCCGGATCCATTATCAGGATACGTACATGTACACGCACTGTCAGTATATTTGTACTGGATCTAGGCCTTTTAATTAATTTCCCCGCCAATTATCACATTCAATAATAATTACTTTACTAGACCTTTAAAGCGCGTCATGGCGTCTTCTCTGCAAGTACATTTTATACTTTCTGGCTATAGAATAGAGTGGGGTCTTTAAAGTCCCGTACAGACCAGTCCCAAACCACAAACTAATATCCTCGAAATGTTTGTTGCAAACTATATTTTGGACAAATATCAATCTAAATCTAAGCAGAATCTAAGTTGCATCATGCTGGCGGTGGCGCTGCTAACAACTCTGCTGTCGTCTGCACGATATTGTAGCGTATGATGCTGCGTATCGTATTCAACTACTGTATATGCAATTAACCAAATGTTAAAAGGCAATTTAATTGAAAATAGATTTGATAATAAGCTTTCTAATTTTTGCTATGCAATTACTCACGGGGTTGTGTGTGTTCTCCAGTCTATGACATTTCAGGACGTTTTTAAGAATAAAATATTATTGGTTGGCCTAAAACTAACGGTGAATTATGAAACTGTAGGAAACATCGGACTATTACATGAAAAAAAAATATTTTTTTGCAGCTCATCAGTTAAAAATAGATTGCAGTAGCATCGAAGTTGTGGCATACCATTTGCTGTTGTACTGTTTTTTGATTAAACAGTTTGTGGTTTGTAGCTATAGGGCAAGTTCACGTTGGACTTGTTTTTCAGTTGCTTGGCACTGGAAAACCAACTACAAGGTGAGGCATAACTGTTAAATCGGCACTATTGCAGGCATGCAGGAGGCGCAACATCACGTTACAGACTTATGCATCACCTTGCAGTTGGTTTTCCAGTGGCAAGCTACTGGAAAACAAGTCCAACGTGAACGTACCAATAGTCTGTAATGGGGTTAAGCGATACCTTCACAATGAACTTATTGGTTTCCAATTTCAGTGTCTGGAGTATTTAGTGACTGACAGGGCAAGTTGTTAAGACAGATGCTGCATCCTTTTCGAAAATCAGCTGCCATAATATTCATAAAAAATAAAAATATAGAAAATACTCGTGTTTCATTGAATCTTGTCATGTTCTTGAGGCGCGCGTTGCTCCCGGAAGTGGTGAGGGTTGACCATTGTCATATGTAGAACATATGCTACAAGAGTGACTAAGATAACGGGTCACGTCATAATCCATGATTGAGACAAGGTGGTACTGCATAGCATTTGAAAAGTAGGCCTAAGCCATAAATTATTATTGTGTATCGGCAAAACGGCTGCTGTTATCCATGTGTATATATAATGCATTCACGTATGAGTTACCCGCATGTTTGCTTGACGTGAAATCACAACTTCTGTGGGGTGGGGTCTTAAATTTCACAAATTTTCTTGTATTGCACTCAGCCTGATTACACTTACTGTATGTAATTTCGTAAATCCACTCCTTAATAACGCCCAAAGGGGTATACGAATTGAAAGCAACAAACATTTCGAAGAAATCCACTCATCAAACAACTGTTTAAAATAACTTCGAAAAAAAAAGTGTCATTTTTGTAAATTTAAACAAACAACTGATCAATTTCTTCAAAACCTCTAACCAGCACGAGATTAATGAAATATATTTTATGCATTTCGTTGCGCTGTTTCTTTGCTGAAATTCAATTCAACAACCTATACAATCAGCACATACAGTGCCATGTGTGCATGGTAGGGAGAAATTTCATGAAATCCAGTACATTTCTTAGTCTTTATCAAGTATCTTTCCACTTACATCCATCACCATTCTCTGTCATCCAGTATTTTTTTGTCATTCTTCTATAGTACCTTTTGGCCATTTCAAGTACATGTGCCCATTTCTGCCATCATCTAGTACAGTACCTATTTCCGTCACCATCTACAGTACTCATGTCTATCATCTTCCTGAATACAACAAATTTGTCAACCTTCCTCCAGAACATTTTTATAACTTCATTTAAAACATCATTCCGACTAGATCAACATCTAGTACTATTTTTTCCGTGCTGCGGCACACCTCTCCTTAATTCGATATCCTTGTCGAAAATTGGCATCAGTACGCAACATTTGACAAAAAACATTGATTTTGATATTCGCAAACCTAACTCATCCTGTCCTTGTCGGGACACCTAGCCCTGGCCCAGAAACCTGGTTGACTACGTGTACATGTATTTCGGCAAGAGGATACTTTCCCCTGCAGGGTAACGTCACCTAATTGACGTTATTTGGCAAAAACTAACCAGGACAGAAGACCTGAACCCCTCATGAAATTCAAGATGTCTCTCGTCCTCATCATAAACAAGTATGGTATTAACTTTCTTCAAAAACGACAAACGAGCCGCCTTCTGACCTTGTCAGCAGGAATTTTCCCCTCGTGGATTAAAACACGGACTAAATTGCAGGTTTTAGCTTCTCGAAAAGAAATGGAAGAGGGGGGGTCACCAAAAAGCCCACAAAAGTTTACGAAACTGCCACGCATATCACGTTGACATCGCGTCAGACACCCCTCATCTGGGTTCCCGGGAACGGGGAAAAAACAGGAATGAGTCAGTGGGCAATAAACGGACTGGGGTCGAACAATCCCTCGCTAAATAACGAGTAATTATGGGGTTGAAATTACTTTCTGGACACATTTCAACCCCCTTCGCGCTCGCGCAAAGTGGTTTTAAAGCGAGGTGATTTTTCGCCCATTAACGAGTCACCCTGTACGAGCTTGTACAGGGCGCCTTTTCGTTTTACCGAATTTTGCAACGTCACGTGACTTAATTGCGACTTAGCATCAGTTCTTTACTTTTGGGCAAACCAGAAGAAAACAAGTACCAGGAACCTACAAAATGCCAAGGCTGAGTGAGCTACGGGGTGTCCGCAAATATGGAAGATGAGCATCTCACAAAAATTTTGAGATTAGGGTGTCTTGCAGCATAATTCTGTATACCACAAAATATAGGCTGCAAGAAAGAAGAAAACAACTTTTCCAACAAACAAAGTGTTTTCGAAAATCTTCATCTACATCCTCCACTGATGTACGCGGTTTATTTAAATGAAGCAAGCAGGAATTCTCGTGCAGGGTTAACCCCCCAGAAATTTCATTTTCAACTTCCTCGACTCATCAAGGTTTTCAAACAAATTTCCCTGACCAATGACAATGTCCAAATCGGTATAATGCCAATGTTATCCACGATTTTCTAAAATCGACACAGGAAAATATTGAATATTTTGAAAAAAATTACGAAATTGGCATGAGGAAATTTTGAAAAATTTTCTTCAGGTAATGTGGAAAGGTTTTTAAAATTGTACTCAGAGATTGAAAATATCATCCGACTTTGAAGAAAAGATTGGAAGTTATACAAATGTCCTCGAAAAGTTGTAGTTCGTAAAGTTGTGCTTGGATAGGTTTGGATTTCTTAAAAATCTGTATTACGTAACACATTACAATTTTGAAAATTTGTACTCAAAAAACGTTTACAATGTTGCAAATCTGTACTCGGAAAACGTGGAATTTTTCTGCAAATTTGTACTCGATAAACGTGGACAATTTTGCAAACTTGAGCTCGGAAAACGTAAAAAATTTGTGCTCGGAAACTGGACATTGAAAATTTCAAAAAGTTTGTATATGGGTCCTGAGGGCTGAGGTAACCACTTAGAAGGATTACTTTTGGATTGTGACAAAATTAATACGTTGAATTTCCCTGACATTTTCAGGTTTTTTCAGCTCTGGGGGTACGTACCCTGGTGTAATTTGGATATACGGAGAATGGCACATTATGTGCACGGATTCCGTGCAGCCGGCTATGAAACACAAAGTTCGCACACTTTGCATATTAGTTTATCCATTCTCATTTCTCAGCAGATTTTATCACAAAATAGTTGCTTTTGAATAGACTATAGGTCACTTTTGCTCCTTTTAAACTATTAGGGTACCAAACAAATGGTACTACAGGGTAACCTGTCATAATTGAACAGGGCTATATAAGTCAATGTGGACTAATGTGCCACTCTCAAAGCACCAGGTGGCGAATTCAAGGTGCAATGATTGGAAATTCTCTCGAAAATTCGTTGTACGACTTTTCGCCGCCATTATTAGAATCTTATAATGAAAAATGCGACGAAATAAGCGTTTCGATTTCTCCAGGAGCATATACTGACACTGACAGAGATTGAAACCCGTGAAGAAAGCGCCAAATCCTAATTGGGGGCACCGTCCTACACCATATGGCGAATCTAATTATCTCTCACGCTGTATTTATTATTAAAAACGAGAAAAAAACTAAGTATGTCGGGGGAACCATACCAAAATAACGAAAGCCGAGCAGCTTTAAGCCTTTCTCTTCTCACCATTTGGTCACATTGTGAGCTACTTTTTCGCCCAGGCCTAACGCGCGTAGCGCCACCATTTTTTCCTGCACATCACGTTTCTTTTATCTTTTTTTTTGCCCTCGTATATTACTTTTTAGAAATGATGTTCCGCTCATTAGTCATTGTGTTCGTACCCTTTATTTACCCCGCTCGTGGTTTGGAGGCATTTCGCAAAGTTGGGAAACACTGCGTTCACATAGCGTGATGGCATTTTGTTGGTGGTCCAGACTCCAGAGTCTAGCTGATATGGACCCTGAAATCTGAACTATCATCCAGAATTGGGGTGTTCAGCATCTGGAAATTGGCACCAATTTGTACAAATGAACTTAAGGTGGACATATAAGCAATACCTGCAATGATGGTTGTTTCAAAAAACGTTCGATCTTGTCATAATTAAATGGTAATACTGTATACAGTAGGCCTATATAGCTGACGAAAAAAAAATCAAAATATTTTCGAATTTCGACGTTTTAGGACAATTAAAATTTTTTCTTACAGAAAATAAACATTTGGAAATAAGTTTAGTTTAAAAACGAGATGATAAATTTCATCAGAAACTGAAAGTAGGCTACCTTTGGACATGCACATCCGAACTTTATAAGTTTCGAAATGTTATCATTGTAAGCATAGTGATTAAGACCCTTCTCAAGCAAGTTTAAACACAAGTTCAACAGTTAAAAACTTTAGACTTTAGAAGAACAAATCTTCTAAAACTACAGCGTGGATCTTATTCTGCAAGCAAAGTTGAACGGTTTCGGAAGCCGTTTTGAAAGCACATTCTATTGATAGTTACACAAGTGAAAAACCAGAAAAACGCCCCAATTTGATTGAAACAACCGTACTTTAGTTTCAAAATGTTGTCATTGTAAGCATAGGGTTAAGGACCCTCCTCGAGGAGGAGAAAATAATTTCAAGAGTTTAGAATTTTCGGTTTTAGGAAACCAAATCCGCTAAAACTATAGTGTGGATCTTGCTGAATTTTATTCTGACAGGATGAACGGTTTGTACATCAGGAAAAAAAAACTAGAAGCTTCAACTAAAGAAACATGTAAAAGGATACATACTTTCGATGATGTCACGCAACTATAGAGATCATAGAAAATGATGCGCTATTCATTTATCTTATAACTCCTAATATTTATGTTGACCATTCCCTAAACAATTAGGTTCCCCCAGAAATTTCATATTCAACTTCTCTAACTTTTTAAGGTTTTTAAACAAATTTCCCTGACCATGACAACGTCAAAATTGGCATATGCCTATGTAATTAATCCACGATTTTGCAAAATCTACACAGGGTAATATCCTATATTTTGCAAAATTTTCTAAAATTAGCATGATTTTTTTTAAATTTTACAAATTTGTATTCGGAAAATGTAGAAAGTTTTGCAAAATTGTTTTTGGAAAAAGGGTTGAGAATTTTTCCTTAGAATTCGTTGAAAATTTTAAAAATGTGTGCTTGGAAATCCTTTAAATTTGTATTGCGAAAAGTATTTTGCAAATTTGTGCTTCGAAAGCATGAACAACTTTGCAAGTTTGGCTTCGTAAAATGTGGAAAATCTTGCAAAATTGCCCTCGGAAACTTTTGAAAACTTTACAAATTTGTAATTGGAAAACGTGGTAAATTTTGCAAATTTGTAATAGGAAAATTTTTATAAAGACAGCAACATGGAAATATTAATTCTGATTCCATGACTTTTGTAAACATTTTCAATTTCCCTGACTTTTCCAGGTCTGGGGGAACCCTGCTAAATATCTAGCAGCACGCCGCATGAGTCATCATGGTTAAACAATGTATCCATAAAAATACGCTTTTAGCACACTGTAACAGTTCTAGTTCAGTGATGACCTGTCACTTGAAACTGACCAACACATCCCCATGGTCATCACTGCCATATGCATGCGTGCACCCGCAACGGACAAAATCAGAAACCATTTTAGCATTAAAATGACAAAATTCGGAGGACTATGAGAATCATATCGCAGAGAAATGGGCTAAAACCATAAAAGGCGAGGCGTGGGAAAAAAAGCAGGGAGGGGGAGAAAAAGGGGCCAATTGAGCAAAACAACAGTGTTAAGTGCTTTATACCAAAAAAGCCATGTCGTTTCTGTCATTAAAACACTCGCAGTTTAAAAGCCCACACGCTTACGACAAAACAACGTTGATTGATCTGAACATTAAAAAACAGACAACGAATGCCACTTCTCATAATGATAATGGCGGATGATTTTTGAGATCTTCAACGCTACGCATTCATTGAGGATTTAAGACTGAATGGAGATATCAAATTCAACCCTGGTCCAAAACGTCGAGCCGACACAACCCTTTCACAACAAAAGATTAACCAACTTAATTTCTGATGGGATGTAGGAAGAAACCGATAACATATGGTATCCTAAATTCATTACCTTCATTGTTGAAAATTTAAAACTGCACTATATGGGATAGATTTCGGTTGTCATCTTTTAATTTGTATGAACTTGCAAGCCTCAATAAATTATTAACTTTACAAATTTATTAAAAAAAATTGGAATAATTTGTAATTCCATACTTTATAGTGTAATACATTTACTTCACATACGCATTCAGGGTGGCCACAACATTTTCATTTTCAATTTGCCTGACTTTTTCCCTGACTAAAACTTACTCGTTAATGCATATCAATTTTTTTTGTCATAATGAAAAATCAAATGACAATTGCAATGTTTCAAGTCTAGCTGAAGAGGATTGGGGATGGAGCTGCTAGCAGGATGAGTGCAGGGATAGCATTTTGCTTTTATTTGGGAAAATTTCCCGGACATTTCCATGACCACTTTTCCCCCCTGACTTCCTTGACCTGTGGCCCCCTGGCATTGATAGGTAAATCCAAACAAAAAAATTATTTTGGAAAAAAAAAAAAATAAAAACCTTTGAAACATCTCAGGAGGTGTGAAATTTCTTCATAAAACTTCATGAAAATAAAGATAGGTCTGGAAAATTGGTATTTTAATAAATGGTTCCCAATTTCAAATACGAAGGTTCATATTGTTATGAGCCCAAAAATCCACTATTTTCTACTCTTTACTATAGAGAAAGCTAAATGCTTAGAACTTGCAGGAATTTGCAGAGAGATTATAATATTGTGCGAAATTTTAATTTACGATAAATTGTGAAGAAAACATCGATTTTAACTTGACATTTTTATCCGTCTAATCGCTATATTTCGTTTTGGAAACGCAAAGGAGCTCATAAAAAGCAATTAACAGAACGTAGAACAAGAAGCTATATTTTCTTCAGCACTAGGATTAGTGAGCAATTTGCAAAAAATAATAAACTCCATAAACATCCTTAACGCCAAGCTTTTCAAGGAAGTGATATTTTTAAAACTTTCCTGGTAACGAGATGTGAAGGGAACAGTTATTTAGACTGGATTCTGAGAGATATCGTGGAAGCAAGATTAACAGCAAGATAATCCAAGAACTGGTATATTAAAAAAAAAAAACACTTATGAAACATGCATGGCATCTTTACCTCACGCAGAACATTTAAGATGTGCATATTTGCACCAAGATAAAATACAGAAATTCTAGATGATTTCGAGTAATCTGTCATACTTCCTTTTTTACTGACTAAAGTAGTCACGAACCAGAAATTGTATAAAAATAAAATTAAACAAGATAAACTAAAAATTCGGATAACATATGACAGTACATCTCACCCAGAGATGGCGCTGTAAATGATGGAATGGCTTTCTTTCTACATGTATGATCATGTACATACGAAAGCAATGCCATCTATGGGTTGGAAATAAGCGTACATACAAATATATTTCAATAATACTATCTTTAAATATTTCCGATAGATGGAAAGTTATTTATATTTCTTATCGATGCACAAGCAACCATCTACGACTGGATTGATCAGACACCACGTTCTACAAACGCAGCTTCACATTTTTATCATGGATGAGCAATTTACGTGAATGTGATATTAAAGCAACCAGTGAAGCCTTTAATCGTGCTTTATTTCTTATCGATACACAAGCAACCATCTACGATTGGATCGATCGGACACAACCTTCTACAAACTCAGCTTCACACTTTTAACATGGATAAGCTATTTGCTTGAATGTGATTTTAAAGACCAGTGAAGCCATTGAGCTATATGCATATTTCTTATCAATGCACAAGCAACCATTTATGACTGAATTGATAAGACGCTTTCCATAAACGCAGCTTCACACTTTTAGCATGGATAAGCTATTTGCTTTAATGTGATTTTAAAGACCAGTGAAGCCATTGAGCTATATGCATATTTCTTATGCACAAGCAACCATTTATGATTAGAATTGACAAGACGTGTTCTATAAACGCAGCTTCACACTTTTAGCATAGATGAGCAATTCGCTTGAATGTGATTTTAAAGCGACACGTGAAACCGCTGTGTTCCCCGACTAAATCTATTATTTATCCATATTTCAGATCGCAAATTGTCTAAATAAGTGCATGCCACGTTAGTTAACTGCTCAACTGCCAAACTCGTTCGCCTACCCCTGCTGTTAAATAACGGGATTTTCTAGCACCGAGTTACGCGCTGCCAAACATCAAATCAAAAAGATCAAAGGCGCTAACGCCATTTTCGCATAATTACAAAAGTAGTTAATCGATCGAGCGCGGATCAATTAACGCGTTACTAAAGTCAGCTAGCGATTTCTAGGAAGTTTCCAAGAGTTCCTCATTTGCCCAATTATGAACTCGACCCGTAATAAACAACAATTAAATAATTGGCATCGCTCTACTAATAGACTCAAAAAGATTTAACCGAGCAGGTAGGCAGATAGCTGCAGTCGAGAGTAAAGGGTTGAAATCACGTGAAATTAAAAATTAAAAAAAAACCTGTTTATTATTCAGGTGCTCAGGTGTGATTTACAATCTCATCTTATCAAGGAAGTAAACCTTCGCAATCATAAATATATGGCCACTGGGGATTCTATTAAATTGCGATGTAATCACAGAGCCGTAGCATCGGCGCACGAAACGAGTGGTTTACGAAACTCTTGGCCTAGCTGACCAATGAATGAATGGCCCAGAGTCCAGTGAGAGAGAGAAGAGACTTCCGAGCCGTTCGGTTCTAGAATCTAGGAGAAAGCTCCTAAGGGGGTCTACGGTTATCCTGTCCTGGCAAGTTAGGATGATGTATTAAGAAAACCGCAAATTACATATTGGCCGGCTAATGTGAGCGTCATGCATGCGAGGAAAAAAAAGTTAAAAATGCGTACAGAAAATTGAAAATTCATCTCACTATGTCGCATGCTTCATTGGTCGAAGAGTGCCACCAACAATGCAGTTTTGACCACTTCTGTCGAAAGCCAGAAAAGTAAGATGAAGAAGAGAAGAGCAAAAAAAAAGTTTGCAATGGCGGCTATATCTGCAGTTCCTGATATCTAACTGATCAAGAAGTAAAATTTGGTAACGGAAAATTGTCAAATTCAGTGCACTTGTATCCTTCAGATTCATATAAAAGATTTTGCACATTGTCCCCCGCTTCAGAAGAGACGGAACTCCAAAATCTTCAAATTCTGGTTAAGTCAAGCAAAATAAGCTAATATTCAGTAAAAATCAATTCAATTCAACTTAGTATTCTACAGCCAACAAACAAATGCCATGTGGTGGGAGGGGGAGGAAACGAACCAATTTTCAGCAGAATACTTCTGAATCATAACTAATCATAGTTTCCGCTAAATAACAGTAATGTCACTTCATTTATCTTGAAATACAATTTTCTAAATGAGAAATGTAGTGACTTCTTTAGTGCGATATGTGGAATAATATTCAAGTTTTAACAATTGAAAAATAAAAATACATTTGTGGAAAATCATCAAACATGGGTGCAGTGCCCGACTGCCCGTTGGTGTCACAGACCAGAGCCAACGAGACTGGCAGTTAATATCAATCGTTTTATAGGTTTTGTAACAGGCAGTGCATCGACACATCTGCTCAACCCGTCCCATTAACCTGGACTTGGAACCAGCATCAACGGTGGAATACTTCTCTGTACGTGGCCAGGGAAGAATCTAAACTAAACAAGGATGAGGACGGGAAAGGATCCGCCTGATGAGGAACCACAACGAGGATGGCAGACTCAGGAATCGAACCTGGGTCTACCGAATGCAACCACACAACCACCTTGCTCGGGCAAATTAAGTTAAAGGAAGTAATTAACGATTTTAAATGAAAATTATATTTTTAATAATTTCAATATTTACCGTGTATTATAATCCAGGAAAATTTTAAATTTGCTGAAAATGCTACCTGCAGAATAAATTCTAAAGGGAGAAATGACATAAGGAAATTGTTTGAAAGTATCTTTTACATGAACATGTATTTGCCTAATTTAAACCTTTATTATAGCATATTATCATTATACATTTTTCTCTATGAAAATTGGCGTTTTAAATATTAGCCTACTTATTTTGTATAGCTTCTCCTCTCTTGTGCCTGCCGCCGAATTTGCCATTTTTACAATGATTTTTATTAATGTTTAAACTTTGGTGGTATCAGCTAGGTTCTTAAATAAACTCATTGCAACGTTAAAAATTCTTGAACATAATTACGCTGGATATAATGCCTCATACTGTATCCCAAATCCAACAGTGGCCACGTTTTTCAGAAAGAGCATGCAAAACCCCAGACTCCTGTGATGGATACCAATACAAGGTTTTAAGGGAGACTGAGAATTTCCTGATGCCAAGAACGATCCCAAACAACTTTTTGTTGCAAGACAAATGTAAGCAAGATTTCCAGAATTCTTGTAACAATCAATTAATGTTTTATTTTATTATGGTCAAATTTCTATACAATTTTTAGACTAATTTTCCTTAAGCATACTAATTCTTAGGTGCTATCCTTTCATTCTCTTCTAAGATGGACCAATTAGGAGACGGGGTGTCGAGAGCGAGCCAATTGAAGTCATCTATCGCCTTCCAGTTGTTCACATTAGGGTCCATGGAGGCAAGTTCAAAATGTGAAGTCAACTTTTCGTATTTCCAATTGTAGGGGGCGAAGCGGAGCTCTTTGCTGTCCTCTATAATCGACCGGCTCGTGACATAGGTGTAAAAAATGCAATCGGTAGTAGAGTGGATGCGAAGCTGCTGGCAAGCTAAGGCAAATGTTACCCTAGTGCAATTTTCCACGAAAACTGAGGTCAAAACTGGACCTAACATTACAGTACAATCATTCAGACCTCTTATGTGCACTGTACTCGGATTGCCGTAGACTCTCACAGTGCAGCCTTTCAAATAATGCAACTCCACATCTTTTGAATGAACATCGTCACAGGATAAGGTTAATTCTTCGTCCGTTCTGTTAGCAAAACTGCAGTTATCCGTGAGCGGAAGCCACGTAAAAGCCCTATCAGATTCGTCCTTTCCTTCATTCTGATCAACAGTTGCTTTTTTCTCAGTTTCCCTTTTGCGTGTCTTGAAAGCAAACTTCTTTTTGGGTAGATACTTGTTTTGCGCTTCGTTCAGCAAGTCCTGCAGGCTACTCAAGGTTGCGTTGGTCGTGCGCTTGTCGTAGGTGCTCAAAAAAATCTGCGAATCTGCTACCAATTTATGAAGGGATTGCAGAGCTTGCGTGATCATATCCAAATGCTTGACTAATGCAGTTTTCTCCAACGATAGCTCTGAACACATTTCCAGCTGAGAAGTTATGTCCAGTTTCATGCGCAGAAATTGGACTTCAAAATCATTGGCCTCCTCTCGATCTGCAGCTTTGGTTTCCTTCTCCGCCCGTACTTTTTCATTCTTGGCAAGCCTGTCTTCTTCCCGTTTTCTTAGCCGTTCTGACAGTACATCCAGTTTCTCTTCTCTGACCACGATCCCATCCAGACTGCACTCCATTATTTCCTGATTACCTTAATCTTCAATGAACAGGATACATTGTAGAACATGGTTTAAGTAAAAAAAAACTACCTTAAAGAAGCAGTAGCAGTCATGCGCTACTAAAGCAACTACACCGCAAGCACGCCCAACAACGAGCACAAATCCAAATTAATTGGTTCAGCATACTAACTGCATGTCAGGGACTCAGGGTACAAACCAATGCAGCTGCAATTAGTTTAGAAATAGTGTTGAGATTTCCATAGTGAAAGGCCATTTACAGTAATAATACAAACTCAAATTTCCTAGAAAATCCAATCCACATTTCCATATATAGATCTGCCATGCTATCTACAAAACCATCTTATCATATACCATTTTAGAGTTAAAAGACTAAGCTTACGAAAAAAAAAACTTTTCAAGACCAGCTTTACAAAGGAAAAGGTAATGCAGTCTTCTTTCAACGTGGACAAGCATAACAAAGCATTAAACGCTCTAAGTAAACGTGCGTGCAAGCAAACTACTGTACACCAATGCTAGCAACATAAACAACAACAATAGTTAGAAGCAAGGCAGCAGTCCTACCTTTCCTTCCTATGGTAATGCAACAAGCTGAGCATAGCAACTAAGATGAAGCTGGCTTATCAATTCCCCATGTCTTGTAATCATGCCTTCGGATGTTACTATCTCCAATAAGTTCTCCTGATCTATAATACACTACAAATGATAACAGGAAATGTAAGAGAACAAAACAGAACTCACAAAAGAATATAAATATGTAAATTTATTATTAAAATTGGTGATGCTTACTTTCAAGCATCCATGGACGATTCAAATACAGCTTGTGTCTATAATCTATAACAATGATTAAACATTTGGTTAGCGAATGATTAAATTTCACTGCCCCTACTGTTTAAGCCTCTCTACACAATAAACAAGCCAAATACACACCCAAGATCAATATGCATCTGTATATTAAGGAAGATGAGAATTGAAACATACATAGATTCCTTCAATTTATTATCAATCCAACTTTATTTATTTTTGGGTTTATCACTGGTTCAGCAGTTAATACAAATTTAATGAGACAATTTAGGATGCTATGGATCCCATATTAAATTGATTACTGAAACGCCTATTAGCTTGTCACCCAATTCAAACACTTTTGCGAGCTTGAGATCAATCTATTCTCTGACATTTTAAAGGAGGCGCAAACCAACAACATTACAAGCAAAAAAAAAGTTATAAAACTCCTGTAGTTGTACATTTTGATCTGCAACAGTATATGATTGGTCAGATGGCAAATACATGTAGTTGATTAGCAAGACATTCATACAAATCAGAAGTAGGCCTAGGTGAGAACAGGTGACAAGCTGTCTTAAAGTATTAACTTTGAGCATGACTTCACTTTTAAACGACTTACAGATAACAGGAACAAATTTGGAAAGCCAAAGATGGGACAGTTTTATCTGACATCAAACACACGCTTCCAGAAAGCAAGGCAGAACCTTTTACCCTCAACTAACCTTGCCAGTGTATAATAGTCTATTGATTGGTATAGGAATATACATTCAGCATATTTAGTAGGCTATAGGGCCTACTGAGCATATTGGAGTTTAGCACTAGCTTGCAAACTTTCTGCAGCTGATAATATATACAAATAAATATTTACCCTGATAAGTGTTAATTTTATGCCAATAATAGTAACTGACTCCAAAAAGCACGACTTCTGCATAGAACAGTCCCTTAAATACGGTGCGAAATAGCCTAAACTTGTCTCTTTTCGGTTCTTTGCGCAGCATTTGAGTTCTGTAGGGGCAATGCGATCTATAAAACAAAAATACAATATTTATTCACGTATTAAGTAACGTATGAATACAAAAAATTATCCGTGTTATACGAATAATGTTTTAATTAAGCATATGAATACATTTATACACCAAACTTGAGTTTTAAATATATGAACATGGGATATAAAAAAAATGTCGTTACATCGCGATCATTTATCTATATATATAAAAATGAATGTATGTCTGTGTGTGTCCTTTATGCGCTCCTGAACCACTCATCCGATTGCCATGAAATTTTCTGGACTTATTGTTACCCCTCCCGCGCAGATGATAGGGTTATTAAAACCGTTTTCCGACT
>JAQGBX010003172.1:0-18044 GCA_034698745.1 Megaphyllum sjaelandicum
ATAGCCGACCCAGGAATCGAACCTGAGTCTACCGAATGCAAGACGAGGATGCCAACCTCTAAGCCACCTTGCTCGGCGTGATTGATTAGCTGCAATAGCTTAGATCTACTGCATCACACTACATTAATGATAAGATTGATATCTACAATATAAATCCGGAAAAAAGCAAATGATAGCATTGATTTTATCTGCTTTCTGTTTTTGCTATGAATTTAAAACAATCAGGTGATATTTTTTTATCCAGATTTTTTTTTTGGCAAACCATTTTGGAATCTTAAAATTCTGGTTTGGCAACTGTCAACTTTTTAAGATATACAGTTTTGTTAAACCCTGTTGTCAGAGTACCCAAATTAAACTATAAAAATTTCCTTTGAAATTAATTTTTATCTATAATTTTCTATTGGAAACACGCTGGCAAAGCAAAAGTACCAAAGTTGATTCGTTATCATTTTAGTTGATTGATTAGCTGCAATAGCTTAGATCTACTGCATCACGATTTCTTGTTAGAAATAAATTCGCTTTTATATCAATATAAGTTGTCGTCAACTGCTTAGTAATGCATGCTACTGTATGTTGTTGTTTCAAAAGTAAGTTTTACTTTAATAATCTGATTCCAATACTGTATATCAGATGTTTTGCACCATGGTTTTCACGTGGAGTCTAGTGGATTATTATTTATCAAGTGCTTTTTTATTGCAATCATTACATCATGTTTCATTTTTGATGATTCTGATATGCAGAAGAAGAAGTTTTCAGCACTAAGGGGTCTCAGCCCCTTCTGGCCATTTTTTTCTAAGAGTTATTATTTATTTGTTGGTTTATGTTGGTTAGAATGAGTTCTAATTAAGTTATTTGATTCTTTGATGTAACAATCTTTGATGTTTCTATGATGTTCTTAAATGTTGCTAAGGAATGATTCAAAAATTTTCTTGAGGGCAAAGTTTACCAGATGTTTGTTAGTTGTTGTGATTGTTTTAATGTTGAGGTTAGTACATTCCTTTATATAGGTGGGGCCAGGTAGGAGGCGTTACGGAGCATAAGGCACATGGGGCGGTTATATTAGGTCTAAATGGTTCCTTTTTTAGGTAGATATTAAATGGGTCAGCTCTGAGCTGGAAGATAAACTTTTTCAGGAAAAATAGGATATGGAAGTTGAAGTATGGTTGGGCTGAAAATGGGTTTGTATTAATTGTTTTATAGTGTGTATGGCGAGTAGAATTATTGATATGGCCTAAAATTTTGGTCTAAAATTCCAAAACATGTTTCTCTATGGTTAGTATAGCACAGGTATTGACTTGGTTTGTGGTATAATCTGATAATAGTGGGAGGTATCCTGCGGGGGGGACTAATAAATCGAGGAAATAGTAGAGGATATCATACTTATTGGGTGGTTTATCTAGTGATGAGTAGAACTAAGTTTCCTGTAAGTTTTGTGATTCCTTTGGTCTAATGTATTTCAAGAATTTAAGTTTGGTGTGATAATGTAAGTAAGATAGGTTTAAGGTCAAGTTCATTGGAGATGATATAGTGAGGAGTGGCTGATATGCATGCATTGGTAAAGAGAATGCACGTTAAACTATTCTTGAATTTGCAATAGTCACCAAATTTAACGGAGTCTTATTTTATCGCAACTCTAAATATTTGAATATATATTTCCAAAACATGTACATTTTTTTCTTGTTTTAATGTCTAGAAAACACGTTTAGTCATTAAAGTCACTTCATTAATTCGGAAAATATATTAATGTTTCTCGTTTAAGCATTCGATTGTTATGCTTCTTTTTTAAACAAAGACAAGCTAAATAAATGTGAAAATATTATGCATGGAAACGTTTTGGTTTTTGGTTGACATTTATTTTAAAAAATTTTAATTTGTTACAATGCCAAAAAACATAGTACGATACGTGCTTAAAGATCTAGCAAAAGTACATCTATCAAAACATTACAACTTTAAACATTTAACGGGCCTCTCAGACGTACGTCCGCATTTCTTCATTCTTTGTCGTTTCCTAACTGTTTCTCGACATCATTGACACACGCTCGCATGATCCTTACTGAGGCTAACAATGTAAGATCTTTTTCTACATCCTGCATGGGAGTCGAATAAGCCTCTAAATTTTTTATTAGGATATGCCATATTTCCAATGCCTTTAATATCTCAGTCACATCTGGATTTCCCTTTCTCCAGCCGCGAATATCATAGACAGCCGTGAGGCCCGGCCATGCTTCATATGCTTCTAACATCTTCTCCACATTTGGTGTTATCGACTCAAAAGTCTCTTTCTTAGTTTCACGAAAGACCCTTTGGACTCCGTTGCTGTTATCACGAATGTTGGATTGGAATATATTGATCAAATCCCCTAGCTCACCCTCCTTCTTCTTGATCTCTTTGATCTGGTTTTCGATAGTCAAGCGTTTGAAATTATCGCCACGTATATCGTTCCAGAAGTAGAAGCGGAGTCCCGGCGCACTGTGGGCGAAGAGTCTTCGGATGGGAAGCATCTTTCCTGCAACGTAGAAGAATTTACAAACAATAAACATGATGTACCTCACCATCAACGACCATGGACGCCGTGCCTGATAGTGTCAACGAACCGCAACAAACATTTTTTAAACGTTCCGCCCACGCCGAAACAACCCGCTTGAGAACCTTAAATTTTACAGAAGTTGCGTCTGTTTTAACTTCCTGAAACATTCTGGCCAGGTGCATGCCCAATTAAGTTACATATATTATAGGAGCATTTTTCAGATGACAGTTACTTCTGTTCCCACTTCCTGAAACATTCTGAAGCACTTTATTGTGAAACATTTTGCTAAAGTTGCTCGTGGCCCACAATCAGGAAGGTAGCTGCATGTCGACGCCGATGCAAAGTGTTTTCGAAACTATGTACTAAAGTTGTCTTTGTACTTACTTCCTGTCCGTACCGAAGCTACATATATTAGAAACATGCGTTTTTGATGATGTAGTCATTCATACATTTTTTAAGGACTACGTCATTGATAGGTTGTTTGATGATTGCGTCAACCATACGTTGTTTGACGAGTACGTCATTCATACGTTTTTGATGATGACGTCATTCATACGTTTTGGTGATTGCGTCATTCATATGTTTTTGATGATTACATCATTAATAATGTTTCTGACGATGACGATGACATTTCGAACATATGTCATTTTTATTTTTATTTTAATAACTAATAAGTCTATCAGCATCCATCTCGATGTCGGCTTACTTTCGGTTGCCCAAACTTCCTCAGATCTTATAAGGGGCGTTCTATGAAAATGAAGAACTCGGGAAGAACATTTGATTTTGTCGAAAAACTGAAACGGGGACGTTCCTCCATGTTTTCTCTAGCACATGGGACTCCTTGTGCAGTGATACGTTATGGCTGATGCAATATCATGTAACCCAACGATTCGTCGCAATTGTTGGCAACATATTGTACAAAATCTCGTGAAAACTTTGTTTCCGATAGTACTTACTGTAGTAATGACGCTGTTTTCAGGAATAATGAGCAGTTGTGGACGATGTTGCGCTCGAACAATAATATATGGGAATAACCGAACGAGCGAGTTCCTTGCGCCGAAAATAAAGTTGAACTGCGCTCCCACAACCAGTTTGGGAAGTGTGACCACTGTCCAGAAGGGCCTAGATCTTAACGTGAAATCAGGCAGGAACGCGGATTATTTGAATTTCCAAAGGCAGGTTACACCCAGACCTAGAAAACTTGGAAAAGTCAGGAAAGAAGGCATTGTTTGGAAAAAAAAATGTTTGGGTAATTTAACGTATCGATGTTGTAACGACCGAAAATTAACCCTATTATTAAAACATGTGAAAAATAATGAAAATTTATTGGATAAAAAATGTGTAAATTTTCGTAAATACGATCGATGTATCATCGATCGAAAATGTCCTCAAAAAGTCAGGGAAATTCGACGCAGTTGTTGCGATCCAAAATTAATATTTCTAGAAGGTCAGCACAGGGCCCATTTTCCGAGTAGAAATTTGCAAAAAAATGTTCGCATTCTTGGAGTACAAATTAGCAAAATTGTCTTCGTTTACCGTGTTCAAATTTTTAAAATTCTGAAAGAATTTTCAGTACACATTTTCCGAGTAGAAATTGCTAAATTCTCCATTTTTTCCAAACGCAAATGTTTAACAAAATAATGTTTATACAAAATTTTCATTCAATTTTTTTTTTAATTTCTACGTTAATTTTCAAAATCGTCGTTGATAAATTAAAAAATATGTATGTTTTCCAGTGTCAATTTTTGAAAAATATAAATTTTTCACGTCGTCATTGGTCAGGGAATTTTTTTTTAAACCTGTAAAGTCAGGGAAGTTAAAAATGAAATTTCTGGGGGAACCCTGACTAAAGTGAGCAACGAAAATGTTTTTGCAGAATTCTTCATTGAAAATGTCAATAATTTTGCACACTTAATTTCTGAAAGTGAGGAAAGTTTGGCCTTAGCGATTAGTGTTGCCAAAAAAAATGTCCAGATTTCATCGTTATTTTTGATCGATTTTGCAAAATTTTCCACTTTTTTACCGGTCAGTTTCTTGTCATTGTACTCTTTTCACTGTCAGCTTTTTTACATTTTTAACTTTTTCACTAGACAGTTTTTTTTACATTTTTCTCTTTTTCATTAGTCGTTAATTCGCATTATCCGAGTTCGTGGAATGTTACCCTAAATAAGAATACGCCTCATTTAATGTTTATAAAAAGGTTTTGTTGTCTCTTCAGGATCAGAAGCTTCCATTTGGCCCGGCGTTGACCTTCCGATTGATGACTATATGAACTCTGTTGTCGTTTTCTGAAATTCTTTTCGCTCAGGATGTATAGCTTTGCGGGACAATTGCCACCATGCATGGATTGGGACGTTTCGATGGTCATTGGCTAAAAATGAACATCATGCACTTTAAAGATGCACGGTAGGAAGAAAATTTTGATAAAATTTTATATATAATTGTTTTAATATAACTAAATCATCATTTTGTACTATCATGATGTGATAAATGCCATAGTGTTAATCATGACGTGAGCATTAATTTACCGAATGGTGATAGTCCAGGCAAGTATTCAGTATACTGACAGTATTCGTTCTTCAGTCTTACAGATTATATTCTTCACAAAATACAAATAGTAATTAATCTTACACACGGTGTTCAATCCAAAACTCGATCGTATAAATCTACTTTTAGGCTTCATAGCAAATTCATTAAATAAGTTTTTATTTTTAATTTGGTTTTTAATTTTATTATTAAATGAAAATTCAGGACTTATTTGCATTACTAATTATAGATTCAATAACTTTATGATTTTTATAAAATATTTGTAAAAGAAATAGACAATATCAAACTTTGATTTTTTTTTTTTTTTTACAATTATTTTATTAACCGAAAACGAAGTTATATAATATTCAAATTTTGTCAAATATTATTATATGAATATTGATTTCGTAAAGCTTAAAGATTAATGTACTGCTCAAAGGAGTCTACGATTGTATATCGTAGGTAATTGTAGGTAAGATATTCTTTAATTTACTGATAAAATAAACTGGTAGATGGACAATATGATGAAACAAATATGAATATGCATGCACAAATAAAGCGTTTTATTTAATTTTTACATGGTAAATAACCACAATATTAATTAACAGATTGAATGACATTCAATGCTTATTTTTAAATATATGCAATAATGACAATATTTTGAATTATTTATTACATTTTAAGTTGGTTCTAACAGTGTTTTATACGTAATACAGTACAATATATCGAATTCTTTACATCATGTTTCCTTTTCTGCATTTGAGTATGGTAAAAATATGCAATTCATAAAGCATTGCATAAATACCGTTTTTCATTCAAATAACAAATGTATAACTTTCATATTTTAATTATCTAAGTAAATAAGGAAACCGTTTACGTAATAATTGAAAGCAACTACTTGGGCGCATTTCAAAATTGCCACGAATATTGTAAAATCAAAATTGTAATGTTGTAGAAGCATTTTTTTGACATTGTTGGCCGAAATCACGTAAGTTATAGTGAAATGACAAATGAATATATTTAAAATTGATTTTGACACAAATCAGATCTTGTTTTAATTACATTTTTATTTACGCGTTATGTTTGAAAACAATTTTTAAAACTCTTGTTTCTTTTCTATTATTGACGTTTGTAAAATAAAGCAGGAATTTTTTTTTAAATTCTTCATTTGAAAAAGCGTCAGCTGTGAAAAAAATGAAGATCTTAACTTTGAAAAATATTTTTTTTAAATATATTCATTTGACAAAATAGGATTTAAATTAAGCTAATTGGTCTAGCCTTAGCGTAGCACAATTTTTTTTAATTGCTCTCAAATATAGTTTTGGAAGTTACAAGTGTTAAGGAGTGTCTAATGACTCGCAAAAATCTCTTAATATTTTTAAGATTATTTTTATTCGTTGTCATTTAGAAATAGTTCAATGATGTCATAGTGCTCCTTTTCGCTTGCCCACTCCATAGCATTCTTGTTATCGTAATTCCTAACATCTATATTGGCCCCATATTGCAATAATATTTTAGCAGCTTCCAAATTCCCAATCTCTGCAGCCCACATTAATGGGGTGTCGCCCTCAGTATCCTGAGCATTAATGTAATCATCAAATCGAGGTTCACCTTTCAACTTATCGAGAATCAGTTTTAGTATTTTTATCGGAGTTTTTCTTCTTGTGGCCTCATGCAGGATAGTGTGATGGTCGCTCCTCTCAGTAGCATCAGCATTGTTTTGCAGCAGCATTTGGACTACTTCAAAATGATCATTTCTAAACGCTAACTGCAAAGCCGTAAATCCACGTTTGCTTTTTAAGTTCACGTTAGCTCCACATTCCAAAAACGCAACAACCAGATTATTTAAACCTAAATTTGCGGCACTGTGAAGCGCTGACCAATTGTCTTTATCTGTGACATTGGCATTAGCACCAATCAGCAGCAGCAGTTCAGCTATATCCGAAAACCCACATGCTGCTGCATACATCAGAGGAGAACAGCCTTTACTATCCCTGGCATTGACCTGATCATCGATATCCGTTTTCTGTGGTAAGCTTTCCAAAATCAGTTTCATTATTGCCATTTTTCCACCAATTACTGCAGCATGCAGTATTGAAAGTGATCCTTGGTTAAAAATAGGATTAGCTCCATGTTGAAGCAGTTTTTGTGCAGTTTCCAAATGCCCATGACAGACGGCTAATGACAATGCCGTTAAGCCAGAGTCATTCGCCTGATCTACGAAGACACGTTTGTCAATTACATTTTTCAATATATTTGAATCTTTCTCTTCTGAATTGTGCATTGTTTGAAAATACCCTTTACATCTACGTGAATTGCTTCTGCCTTCAAGTTCGAGAAGTAGCTGCACCAAATCTGTATGTCCGAATTGCGCTGCATAATGTAGGGTACTTTGTATGTTATTATCGGTTGCCTTGATATATGCACCATGCAAGATCAGGTTTTTTGCAGAAAGCAGTATACTATTTCTTTTTTGCGCATGTTTATCGATGTTTTGAACAGACGTGTAAATTACCATTCCATTAATCAATGCATGGAGTGGCGTGATGGAGAAATTGTCTTTAGCATTGACATTTGCTCCACTTTGAATCAAAACATTTATCATTGTGGTATTTGCGAAGTAGCTGGCTACATGCAAAGGTGTTGTTCCTGTTTGATTTGTAGCATTGACGTCTAAACCGGACTCTATGAAATAAATGCTTATTTCAGTTCTGTCAAGGGATAAAGCGCTGTGCAGTAACGGGTCACCATTTTCCAGACAAACATTCATGTTTGCTCCATTTTCCTTCAACTGTTTTATCACATTCAAGTCGTTTTCGACAGTGGCAAAATGAAGTGCGGTTAATGATTGACTGTTGACAAGATTAACATCAGCACAACTTTTCATCAACCAGTGAAAAACATTTGGTAAATGCATTAGAATGGAAAACATTAGCGGGGAATTGCCTTCTTTGTTAGTTATATTTACATCTGCCCCGGCTTTTATTAGTGTAACTGCTACGCTTTCATGCCCTTCAGTTATTGAGACCATGAGCGGAGTTTCACAATTTACATTCACGTTGTTGATAAGATCGTAGGTTGGCGTAGACGTGTTCGTTTCAGATTTGTTTTGATTTTTAGTGGGATGATCAATTTGTACTCCCGTGACAATTACGGCATCCATCTCATTATCAGAAATACTCTTCTTGGTAAATAATTGTTCAATTTCTGTTTTGTTTTTTTCTGTTTGCACCTTCAAATCTATAGTGTGTCTCTCAGAAACAATACTTCGTAATAAACGGTCAACAACTTTCAAATGTCCCTTCGCCGAAGCCACGTGCAAGGCCGTATTCCCATCGGGTTTTTTCTGGTCTATCCTGCATTTATGATTTAATAAATGATGTACAATGTTAACATGTCCCATTTCCGCAGCCCAATGCAATGGAGTCCCGCTCACATCACAGGATGCATTCAGGTAATTTGCGCAATCTGGTTCATTTTCTATATTTTCTAATATTAATTTCAATACTTCGTCATTGTTGTTAATAGAAGCCAAGTGCAATGGGGAAAATGTAGAATTTGTCATTCTTGTGCTGGCTCCATTCTGCAGCAATGTTCTCACAGCTTCTAAGTGACCATTGAATGTTGAGAGGGCCAGTGCAGTCCGCCCATTGAGAGCCTCGTGCTCAATATCTCCACCCTTATCCAAAATAAGCTGAATTATTTCTGAATGTCCTTCTTGTGCGGCTATATATAATGGCGTGATTGAGTTGATATTCACATTGGCATTGACCCCACTGTCCAGCAAAAGCTTCACCACACCTGTTAATCCACGATGGCTACTGATATAAAGGGCAGTTTGATTATTCTCGTCCATTGCATCGACATTTACTCCTTTTGATATCAGGGATTTTGCGATGGATAGAAACATATTTGTTCTGTTAGCAATTGCAAATGCGTTTTCATTGTCGGAGAATTTAGTAACCCCCCGAGTTGCTGCAAGGAGAGGAGTCCTTTTTGAATTATCAATGGCATTACAATCGGCATTATTTTCAAGCAAAACTTCGACAGTTTCAACATTTAATTGATATGCAGCAATATGCAAAGGAATTTCGCCAGTGCTAGATATTGAGTTTATATCAAGTTTAAATTTCATAACCTGATGCATACTTTCTGCATTGCAGCAATGAGCAGCGAAGTGAACAAGTGAATATCCCCCATGTTTCACCTGAATATCTGCACCATTTTCCCACAAATATTCGATAATTTCTTTGCTATTTTTCTGGATGGCATAATGAACTGCTCTTAGCTGGTTATTGTCTGAAGCATTAACATTGGCCCCGTGCTCGACTAGACGGTGCACTACATTTAGGAACTTCTTTGATATCGCTGCCATTAAAGGGGACATACTTTCATTATCTGTCAAATTGACATTGGCACCCATTTCAATTAATTCAATGGCAATTTGGTCGTAGCCTTGCATGATGGCGATATAAAGAGATGTCACATTTTCACTTGTCACTGTATCAATACACGAGGAGGTATGTGTTGATGCATGATCCAAAAGTCCGCTTGATTCGATGTTAGGTTTAAGCAAAACTCTGAGGGCTTCCAGATGGCCATTTTGAACAGACAAATGCAATGCAGTGCGTCCATTGTCATCCATTTGGTTAACATCGGCTCCGTTAGCTAACAGTAGGCCTAATTGAATTATACCGACATAACCATTATCAGCCGCGACATGTAAAGGTGTAATTTTTAATGTATTGCATGTGTTAACATTTGCACCATTTTTTATCAGCATTCCAACAATTTTTGTATGTCCTAAACTGGTGGCCCATGTTAATGTGGTCTCACAACTCTTTCTCGCTGTAGCATAGATATCTGCTCCAGCAGTGAGCAAATATCGTACACAGGGCACTCTTTCAAGTCCAATAGCATAAAACAATGGTGTGAAATCGTCATCATTACGCATTTCTAAACTTAATCCTCGGCATCGTAACAATTCGATAATTTCAAATCTGAAGCTATCTAAAGCCAAACACATGAGGTTTTGACCAATGAATGTCACACTTATATCAGCACCATAATCGATTAACATCTCGACTATTTTAAATATAGAAATCCCAATAGCGAATACAATAGCATGTATGTGTTTTCCATTTGGTAAAGTGTATTTCATCGAAGCATTGTTGTTAAGCAAAACCTGTACGCATTGTTCTCTATTGTACTCAATTGCAGTTAGCAGCGGAGTGCGTCCTGCATCATTTAAGCAGTTAATATTAGCATCAGCCTTAATTAATTCCTCAGTAATTTCCCATTTTCCTAATTTACAAGCAATGTGAATTGGACAAGTCTTCTTATTGTTGCTCACGTTAACCATTGCCTTATGCTCAATTAATAGTTTAACGATGCTAAGAGAATCGTGGCGAACAGCCAAATGCAAAGGTGTATATCCATCTTTTCCCACTTTGTTAACGTCAGCTCCATATTCCATTACCTCCTCTACCATCGCTACATTACCCGTTTCAACTGCCTTGTGAATTATGCTGTGGTCATTTACGCCATTTGCATTTATGCACGCGCCATATCTCGTCATCCGCTGTACAATGCCGCAATAACCCTCTTGAACTGCTAAAAATAAAGGAGTACATCCGGATTCATCTTGAATTTCTGTTTTAGCACCACTCTTCAGAAGATTCTCGATCATGGCAAAATCACCTCTGATTGCTGCTAGGTGGAGGGGAGTTTGCTTCTGCTCATTGCTAGCATTCGGATCTGCATGTTTTTCTGTTAATAAATCCATAATCCTCAAGTGTCCTTTCTCCACTGCCAAATGCAATGGTGTATCTAGATTTGTCATCATGCCATCTACTTTGGCACCTTTATCAAGCAGAAATTCAATAGCTTTTTCATTGCCTTCTTGAACTGCTATGTGCAAGGGGGTGAACTTTTTATTGTTTATGCAGTTCAAATCAGCACCATGATCAACTAACATATTTGATATCGATATGCTGTTTATGTTCATGCTGCAATGGAGTGGATGATTTCCAAGTTTTCCTGCAGTCTGAACATTGGCACCTTTGACCAAAAGCATTTCAACTATAATCCCATGATTATTTTTCACTGCGGCATGAATGGGTCCGTCAATATAGCCATTTTCGCCATTTAGTTTAGCTTTATGTTGAATTAACAAGTTCACGATGTCTGAATTACCATTTTTACAAGCCAAAATTAGTGGAGTTTCATGGTTCAAATCCACAGGGTCGATGATCATATTGTCATTATTCAAAAGCAACATCAAGATGTCAAGGTCTTGGTTTTCCACAGCTATATGCAAAACTGATTGTGATGCATGTTTTGATAAACTATTGACATGTGCATTTAACTTTAATAAACTACTCACTACTGCTTCATTTTTAATTTGAGTTGCTAAATGTAGAGGTGTAAAGCCATCGTTATTGAAATGGTTGATGTTTAAACCATATTTCACTAAATCTTCCATAACCTTAATTTATATTCCCGTTAAAACGCAAATGTGAAGCAATTGGTAATCGTCGAGATTTGTATTCGCATTATTTGTTTTGCGTAATGATTCTTGCAAAGCTTCTGTGTCATCGGCCATGACAACATGTTTGCATATTTCCATGATCAGGCTTTGATCAGAATTTAATGGTGTTGTAATGGTATCGTCACCTGTTGTTGCCTTATTTAGTGGCTGCTCATTTCTGACATCTTTTATATTTTGCGAAGGTTTGTCGACAAATCCTAACATGATTGAATAGCATTTATTGTTACCGTCTTTCTGAGCCAATTGCAGTGGCGTTATATTTAAATGATTCACTTTATTTGGATTTGCACCAAATTGCATTAGGAGTTTGACGACATCAGCATTTCCCCCACCAGCCACAATGTGCAAAAGAGTATCGCCATTTACTGCATTAGTCCAATTGACATCTGCTTTATTGTCTAGAAGAATCTGCAATGTTTCCATTATATCTGTATTTACCGATTTGTCCATCGATGCAATTGCACAAATATAATAAAGCGCAGTTGTATTCATGCCTCCCTTTGCATTGACGTCGCATCCATGTTTCAGCAGCAATTTGACTGCCTTATGTTGCCGACTAATTACGGCAAAATCCAGCAGCGTATATCCTTCAGTTATGTGATTAAGATTAGCTTTATGATCAATGAGAAACTGTATTATTTCGAAATAACCTTTTATGATCGCTGCATGAATCGGTGCTACGTTATTTGCGGTAAGTGCATCGATGTCGGCACATCTTTGTAAAAGTATTTTGACCATATTCAGGTTACCACGTGACGTTGCGTAATGCAGCGCAGTCACTCCATAGTCATTCTTTATGTCAACATGAGCACCGTGTTCCAGCAACATCTCAGCCAATTCGAAATTGTTTTGATCGATTGCTCTCAGCAATGGCCAATCACCGTTAAGTTTGCGTTCGATTGAGTTTTGCGAGTCAACTTCATAGCTGATTTCATTTGGATTAGCATAATGACGCAATAGTAATGCCACCGAGTCCAGATGATCACATAAACATGCCAAGTAGAGTGGTGTGACAATTCTTGATGCCATTTTATTGATTTGAACTGTAGCATTTACGCTTGATCCTGCTTCTATTAGTAACTTCAGGATTTCGACGTGACCCTTACATGCCGCGATGTGGATGGATAAAAGGTTATTCTGATTACGAGCTTCAACATTGGCACCATACTTAAGCAGTATTTCTACAACCTGACGATTACCCTCTCTTACAGCCTTAATAAGAGGCGTTTGGTCGAACTTATTTAAGCAGTTGACTTCGGCACCTGCTTTTATCAAGGTTTCGGCGATACTAGCATTGCTAGCATAAAACAGTGGAGTGTTCAAATCTTCATCTTTAACGTGGATATTAGCGCCGTTACATGTTGATCAACAAATTGACCACATTTAGGTGTGCATGTATCGATGCCACGTGAAGCGGCAACTGAGCATCTATGCTTGCATAGTTCATGTCAGTGCTCAAGTCTATATGAACTGCTGTACAATTCGAACATTTCCACTTAATGCCGCTGTCGACAAAAGACCATTTTGAGTCCTTTTAGTCATGTACTTGAGAAAACCTGCATTGATTAATGCTTCAGTTGCTTGATAACAACCATTCCAAATAGCCAAAAGCAATGGACTAGAACTTAGTTCGCATGCAACCCATTTAATTGCTCCATTCTCATTCAAGAGTTGGATCATGTCCGCGTCATCTAAAAATGCGGCTATGTGTAATGGAGCATAATCATTTGTATCGATTGTTGCATTGACATCTGCCTTGTTTTCCAACAATAATTTTGCCGCTTCAATGTTTTGGTTTAATACTGCAATATGCAATGGGGTGTAGTTAATGTCATCGGTGTTGTTTACTCGAAAACCTCTTTTTATTAATAAACGAATGACATCCAGGTTGCCATTTTCTGCCGCCAGATGCAAAAGTTTCTCATCGTCTTCATTCGTTATGCAATTATTTAGAAATAATTCCGTGCCGTGTAAATCTCCGTTAGTTATTGCGGCACGCAATTCATCTTTAGTGATCTGAAGAAAATTAGCAAAGCTGAAATCTGTAATTTTTTTTTCTTTGACAATGTCTTCTTGTCCCAACACGTTTAGCAATTCGTTTCTCCAACGGTCGTTTTTCCAATATTCAGATTGCCTAATTGTCACAATTTCCTTCCCGTATAATTCCGGCGGTTGTTGCTCTGCCACGTGCATCAGGGATGTATTACTGAGGATCGTTTGCAACAAGGCGCAATCCTTAGCATTATTCATGATTCTGATGATGGCTATTAATGCATGGCTATCATTCACCAAAATGAAGGCAATTGCCTTTAGGTAGTCTAGCATGTCAACTTTCTGAAGATCGGTCAAGGCATCTCCGTGTGCCAATTAATAATTTCGCAATGCAGTGTAATTGAATGTCTTCATTAATTTATGGCCGGCTAAGGCATTCAATAATTTTTCTGACTTTCTGTTAACGCCCCGATTTGAAATCGAGCTTAAGATATTTACGGCTTTCATGATTACCATTTCCAACGCTACCTTCATTCGTTCATTACTTTGCATTGGTTGCATATTTCCTCGACCTTGGTCATAAATACTAATCAGTGTTCTGGCCATCTCACTTATTTCGTTAAATCGCTTTGCAATATTTTCTTCTATCATATTCAATGCCTCACGTACGAAAATATCTTTTGCATTTTCTGTCTGAGTTTGCAAACGTGTTGCAAAAGTAACGATACGTTTCTTTATGTCATTTAAATTTTCTTCTTCAAACAACCATTTCGCTAATGTGCTGTAAGGGTCGACTGTCACGCGCTTTTCCAAAGTTGTTTTGCACTTATTCCGATCTTTGTAACATTCCTCCCATTGCTTCTGTGTAACGTTGCACTGTAATTTACTGACAAGTTTTAAAAACTCTTTCCGAGTGACTTTCGTTATTCCATTACATAAAATGCATAGTTTCAATTTTGCAATTGTATGCATTCTTTTGTTTTCCACTTCAGTTTTTAAGTTTCGAAAGCACGCCTCAGTTATCTTATCGGGAGTATTTCCTGTCATTTTTGACAGGCTGTCGAAAACTTTGTTTAAAATATCATCGAGCAATGTAGGTTTGGCAAATACTGCAGTTTCTTTTCGAAACTCATTGAGCAGATTCTGGAAATCCGGCTTTTGAGTTTCTTCAATATTTAACAATTTCAACAATTCATTAGATTCTGATTCTTTCAGAAATGTCTCCAGGTGATCGTCCAATTTTTTTTGTCCAAGTTGGCTTGCTGAGCTGAGGAAAACTGCGTAAGGTGAATTGTTTTTTCCGATTAATTTAACGGTATCCAAATCACCTTCGAACCCAAATTTGGAATTCTGGATCCATGCTTCAAATTCGGGGATATTATCCACGATGACCTTAACGAAGATGTCAGTCAAATTCAGGCCATTCAACTTTCTGGCACCCATTTTTCCTGATATTTTGTATTTTCGAAACTGTTCAATTTCGTTCAAACAAGATACCATACTTTTTTCAGATTTGCAATTTGGCCAATCATGATCGAAAATTTCAAATTGCTGGTCGTCATTTTTTCGAAATATTTTGGATGGTGCAAGCTCTTGAGATCTTATTCGTTCCTGGAAAATGTATGCAAGAATTACAGAGATAATTTCCATACTTGCTGTCTCGTCATTTTGAAAAATGAGTGTCGAATTTTCTATTGATTCTATAACATTTTGGGTAGACATGTGTTTGATGTCTTCTAACAATTGCTTGATTTGTTGAAGAAATTCATTCGACTTGTCCTCCGGAATAGTTCCATGGGTACGAATAATTGTTTCAATCTGCTGTACTTTAACAAACTTAGCAACTTTTAAAATTGCCTTGCGGATTTTTTTGAGATCTTTGTGGACATTTCTAAACAAATTTACATTATTGTCTTCGCCTTCAGTGAAAACCTCTTTGAAGGTAAAGTGAGAGAGCAAATTTCTCACCTTTGTAAGAAGGTTAATTTGAACACCAGCATCTTTTAGTTGCTTTTGAACATCTTTTGATAAATTGGGTGTTTCATCGGAGTTCTTGGCGTATTCTCCAATAACTTGCAAGGCTCTTTCAAGAACCATTTGGTCTACGCAAGACATATACTCACTTTGCATCCACTGACAACGCTATATTAATGTAATGCAAAATTCTGTCCAACACATAATTGTCTTTCATTATCAAATATGGTGGATCATTAATGGATTGTGTTTCAATCCTTTTCGTCTTGTCATTGGCTTCCCATCGCCAGGACCATGACCTGTTTTTCTCTCTCTTCATTAAGAATATTGCCCATCTACGCACCACCCCGGAATACTCAAAAATCGCCCTTGAACATAGTTACTGCAAATCTACCCTTACTAAACGCAAAATATTACTTCCACACCTCTTACACCTAAAACGAATTGGACAAAAAGCTAAACTTATTGAAGGAACCTTAACCCATAATGGCATACAATACTCCGTCGATCCAACCTCCAACTTGATCTCCCCACCCCCCTCTTGGACACTCCCAGGAGGCCCTGAAATAGCCACTGCACCTTTACTATCCTTCCCCAATAATCTACCAATTCCCACTGCTGACCCTATACCTCCATTCCAATTCATGGAGACAAATCACCACCTCCATCCACCACATGTCACAAATCCAGTAGCAACACATTTGCTTAACATTACCACGGATACAAACCAAAAAACCAATAATCGAACACACAACCCCATCCAACATCATCCAAATAATTTCTTGGAACGTCTTTGGATTATATTCCATACTTCAAGACCACGATGCATTAAACAAGATCTGTTACTATGATATAATCTGCCTCCAAGAAACATGGGCAATCGAGGACTTTTCTCTGCCATCTGATAAATACAAATACCTCTTCATACCAGCAATCAAAAATAAAACCCGAGGCCGTGCATCAGGAGGATTAGCCGTGGCCTATGACACAAATAATCTCATTTTAACTGATATCACAACAATCACAAATTTCGGGATACTACTTAACCTATGCTACATTCCATCCAAATTTAACTTCTCCTTATTGGTGGTCTATTTTCCAAACAACATGCAGATCAACCTAAGAAATGACTTCGAAACACCTCCTCAATTCAACACAGCACCAACGTTTAATAATAGTGGGAGACCTAAACGCCCGCACTGCAACAGGGAACTTCCCAATTTCCTTACCTATCGCTAACCCTCTAATCAACAATTTCCGACATTCTACAGATTTAAAAACAAACTCTCAAGGTAAATGGTTACTAAAGGTGATCGAACACGAGCAACTTTGCATACTAAATGGTCGGACAAATGGAGACTACCAAGGGGCACCAACTTTTCAAAACTTTCTGACACATAGCACCTTAGACTATGCAATCATAAACAGAAATATGATACCATATATCTCGCAACTAAAGATACTTCCGTACACCAACTCGGATCACTTCCCACTAACTTCCTCCATTACAGTCAAAAAACCCCCTTCCACTAGCAAAGAAAATACACTTGTATATCCTAAAATAAAATGGAACCATAATTTAGCAGTGGAATTTTTCACAAGCTTATCTTCAACCATGGAAGCAGACCATTTCAAAAGACTCCCTACTGACAAAAAATACCTTTGCTTTCAGGAGGCTATAATATACATAAGTAATCACCTAGGCATTCTTAAATTACCCAAGCATAATCCACCAATGCCCCGTTACGCCCCTTGGTTTGACACAGTCTGCCAAAAATCAAAAAGGGAGACTTCTATAGCAGCTAAAACCTTCATGAACAGCCCCAACCAGACTTCACTTAGACTCTACCAGGAAAGCAAACACAAATTTAAAGATCTTTGTAGGAAAACCAAAATGCAATACATCCAAAGCTGGCACCATAAAATACTACTAGCCAAAAACTCCTCACAATTTTGGGCTTTAATTGGAAAATTCCACCATGCACATGCAAAATCCCCCCCCAAAATAACAAAATTATCCTGGGAAACCCATCTTTCTTCTATATACACGCCACATAACAAACTCCCACTAATAAAAATACAGAACTACTTACTAAAAATGAAAGCACTACTCTCCTTTCAAACCCCCCCCAACCCCACTTCAACCTGGGAACACCCTATCACACTCTTAGAGCTCACAGCTGCACAGAAAGGCCTTAAAACAGGTAAGGCCTCCGGAATAGACCTCATCCTACCAGAGATGATCTCGAACACACCTCCTACAGTCACAACCTTTATCCTTAACACATTCAATGAAATCTTACAAAATCATAACTTCCCAAACTCTTGGAGAAGAATACTAGTCCATCCAATCCATAAAAAAGGCGACCCCAAGGAAACAACAAATTACAGACCAATATCCCTGGTATCAGCAATGGCCAAACTCTACATGACCGTGATAGCAAATAGAGTAAAAAACTGGGCCTCAGTAAACAA